>JAHPZR010030773.1:0-10000 GCA_019787425.1 Platygyra sinensis
TTTTTGCATATAAATAGCTAGCCCCTAGCAAGAATACAAACAGCCTGTGTTTTTTTCCTCGAAATAGTTTTGCCTTTCCAAGATAAGTAACATTTTCGATTTAACCTCCAGAGTTGGTTTAGCGAATCCCAACTGGGTTGAAAATCGATCATTTTCATTCGATTCGCATGTCGCAAATTTCGAGCGAAGAAAAATTGTAATACAAGAGTGATACAACCAACTTATTGCATAACTTTTCCCGCAGTTTCAAGAATTAACAAATAAACAAGCCTCGACTCTGCTCCAGGCTCATAGGAGGGGGGGGGGGGGGGGGGGAGGGGGGTTCGAGGGGTTCGAACGAACCCCCTTTGGAGGTCAGTAATGGAGGTCTGAAAACAAAAACTGTTGATTTTCAGCTTTTAGCAAATAGTAGAGGAATGGAAAACAAACTTTGAGTTTGCAGCTTTTAAATTACCCTGCAAGAAAACGCTAAAAGTATCGGCAAAGTATTAAGTATCAAGTATGATATGCCTGTCGATCTGGACGAAATTGTCGACAATCTATTTCAAGGCCTCCACCTGAGGATTATGCAGTTGTCAAGTTTGCTTTACGAATAGTCCTGTCGTAAATTAGTAAGTGGCCTCAATATATCTTAGTGACCTAGTATTATATGTAGTCAAAATAATCCCATCGTTGAAAATATTTCCTTAGCAGGCGTTCGGGATTTAATAAATGGAGTCTCGAAAGACGAAAGGCGGGGAATACAATTTCGGGGGACCCAGGTGATACGTGTATTTAGTGCATATTGACGCTTTGACGTTGCTTTTAGTACATTGACGGCGGAGCCAGGGGTGGGGAGCTTGAGCTTTTACCCTGAGATTCCTTTGCAGCACACGTCAAGCTTTTGTAAAACGTTTAGTCGTGTACTAAGCCGGTATGTATGTATGAATGCATCAAGCTAACAAAACGTGGGAAATATTGCTGTTATGACTAAAAATACCTATTATTTTACACTCCATCGAGTTTCAGATATTGACGTGCACAATGCTGAAAATAGCATTTCCGGGGCTCTAGACTTCAAAATTTTCTGGGAGGGGGGGGGGGGGAAATGCCCCAAGACCCCCCTAGAGGCTCACGCCTCCGGCGCTCGTATTTAATAACCCCCGTTAATAAATATTCCTGTCAATACGAACACCCTTCCATAAACATCAGCTACGGGCCTGTGCTCTGTTCTGTTATAAACCACGCAGGACGCGGTAGAGCACGAAAGAAGTGTAGGGGAAAACACGAGACACAATCGAGTGTTTTTCCCCACTTCTTGAGTGCTCTACCGCTTCCTAAGTGCTTTACAACAGAACAGAGTACAGTCGAGGCTTCTTTGTTTGTTTTACGCATTTGCTGAATTTTAAAACCATACCCTATTTTTCAAAGGTGTAAAAGTGGCGTCAGCGTTTACTAATCTCTGATAAGGCACGCTAAAATAAGCCAATCACAATCCTTGTTTGAATTGTTCGAATAATTTAATTGGCTAACTAGACCACAGCTGTCAATCACAAACTGGACTTCAGCTTAGCTTCTGCTTATTTCGAATTGCTTTCGAGAGAAGAACGATGCTTTCAAAATTCGCCTCTTTGAAATTTAATCTTTTTAATCGGGACGTAAATGCAGGTAAGGACAGAAAGAGCTCAAAGCTTGCGGATAATGAAAAGTTGTATTTGAAAGAAACTACAGTTATTTACAGCTTTTAACCCGTTTGGGGCAAGATTGCCCGAACTAGCGTCAAAGTTGAAAAGACTATACTGTTCCCATGCACTTGTTCAACTCCGAGCACAGGAGCAAGCTTTCAACTGATTACTCGTCGGGTGAGGGATGATACGAAATTGTTGAGGTTCACTTCGCTGAGATGACCGGTGCCGTCGCTATTAAACAAGCGAGCGTTACTACACTGCATGTAAGTGTTGTTTGAGCACATTTACAAAACTAAAGCTTCTCATCATAAACAGCCACAGCTCAATGGCATTCTCTGTCGTTGTTTTACTTCTTCAGAATAAGTTCTGCCTTCGTAAATTTATTACAATGTCTTTCATCGAAGAATTCGCTAGGTTGAGAATTTGTTTATTTCGCTACGTGTCTTGTCGGAATCTAGCAAAACTTGTTATTTTCGTACATCACATTCCAAAATATGGCGCATGGTCAAAATGTAAATTTTTTTCACCGACCGTCGCATTCTCTTCCCCAGAGGCCGCGCTCCTTTTGGTCAGCACCAAGAATCGCGACCTCTGGCCAAGTCCAACACCGGAAGTCCGCGATTCACGGACTTCCTGTCACTCTGCGCATGTTCAGAGTCAAGTCTGACAAATCTGATTGGCTCTGGTCTCAATCTATTAAGTTTACACAAAGCCATTCAAAAACGGAATAACGTTGGACCTGGCCAGAGGTCGCGATTTTTGGTGCTGACCAAAAGGAGCGCGGCCTCTGGGCACGAGAATGCGACCGTCGAATTCAACGTCCGAGAACACTCTGCTTTCATTTACCGCCAAATAATAAGATAAATACAATTCTGAACTTGTACCTTTTTGGACAAGGAAAAGTTATGCAAAAAGTTGGTTGCATTCACAACTTTTTACACTCAATAAATGCGGCACGCGAATACAATGAAAATGGTCGATTTTCAGCCCGGTTTGGACTCGCTAAATTAATGCCATATCGTAAAATCGAACATGTCGTTTTTCTCGAAAATACCGAGAAATTTGAGGAAAGAAAACACATGGCGTTTTTACCTTTACTGAGGCGTACTTATGTGCAAAAGTAGGGCGAATTTAATTTTCAAGTCTCAACGGGTTATATTTGATTTTTAAGGGCATTTGCATTAATTAATTAATTAATTTATTTATTTATTTATTTATTCATTTATTTAATTAATTAAGTCACACGATTAAGCATTTCTCCTCACGTTGTCTGGACGTTAACGAGGGCTGGGCTGTAGCAGCTCCAGGAAGATTATCATGAAAAGGGAAGACTTCTACCTCCCTCATGTCAAAAAGTCCTTTGAAAATTCTCATCGAGCAAACGATGCGAGGTTGATAAAAGCAAGCAAACGAGCGTCTTGCTCTCACGTCAGTTTTTGTCTGCCATTTATTCTCTTCGGGGTAATAACGCTCAATTCGTATTTGTTCCGGATTGCGGCCTGTACATGGTTCCGGGATAATCGGTTTTGTGTCCACGAGATACAACTCACCATCAACGGCAAGAATATCAATATAACCGTCTCCAAGTTCATCTCTGACGTCCGTAATAATCTGCCATTCATTTGCTGTTTCATCCTACACCTCCCAATCATAAGATGACGGGCACGTATGGAAAGCCATAACTGTCTTATGTGGTTTTTTTAATGATTATTTTATGTGGTTTCTTCATTATGCGTTGTAGATACTACCTTATGTTGTGTGGTTTCTTCATTATGTGTTGCAGTCGCTTCATTGCGTTTTGTGGTTTCTTCATGATGTCTTGCAATGTAGTCCTGACGTGAAGTGTTTTCATCATGACGTTGTGTAATAACTTCATTATGTGATGTGGTTTTATCATGATGTATTGAGGTTGTTACGTTACTCTTTGTGCTCTTGTCGTAATGTGATGTTGTTACGCTGTTATGTGGTCTGGTATCTTCTTTATGTGGTTTGATCATTACGTGATGTGGTTTCATCATTACGTGATGTGGATTCGTCATTATGTCTTCTTAGCCTCACTTCCGAGACCAAGCTCTAGTATCCAGGCTTACTCGCTATCACCAACTGGTTAGCCCGGTTTTTAGATGGGTCCCAGTTCCATCTCTTCCCCGGCGGTTGAAGACAACAAAATGGCGGAAACAGACAATTCTGTTGCGGCTAAATACAGCAATCGATACGACTTATCATTTGGACGAGTGAGCAAACCATTCTTTTTCCTCTTTTGACACGTCCCGCCTCGTTCGGAATACCGCTAGGACATCTGTAATTGATCGCCTGCTTAGAGTAGAGATCGATCTTCGTACATAATTGGGGCAAGAACTTCATGGTAGCACACATATTGAGCACATTCCCATATCGTCTTATCCATATATATCCATATATGGTTATGTCCTATCCATATATGGATATGTGTGCTACCATGAAGTTCTGACCATAATTAGAATCGGTCAGTATAAAACATGGATTGCGGACTACGGACTACGGACTACGGACTACGGACTACGGGCTACGGACTACGGGCTACGGACTACGGACTACGGACTACGGACTACGGACTACGGACTACGGACTACGGACTACGGACTACGGACTACGGACTACGGACTACGGACTACGGACTACGGACTACGGACTACGGACTACGGACTACGGACTACGGACTACGGACTACGGACTACGGACTACGGACTACGGACTACGGACTACGGACTACGGACTACGGACTACGGACTACGGACTACGGACTACGGACTACGGACTACGGACTACGGACTACGGACTACGGACTACGGACTACGGACTACGGACTACGGACTACGGACTACGGACTACGGACTACGGACTACGGACTACGGACTACGGACTACGGACTACGGACTACGGACTACGGACTACGGACTACTATATTAGAGGAATATAAAAAAGAGAACTATTACTTGCTTTTGTGATCGGACAAGCTAGCGGCACTTTCGAAATAATTGCCTCGGTCTCTGGGACGAGGATAACTCGGTCTCACTGACCGATAACTTTGTGAATGTGAATGTTTTCAACGGCGTTACATCTCCTCATGTATTCTCTTGCTTTAGTTATCGGAGAAGCGGCACTTTCCTTGTAATAATTGCATCAAGGTAATGGTAATTGCGCATGTGCTGTCACCCAAGATGGCCGGCATTGGAGGTGAGGGATGCGATATATAGTTTCAAATATTAATTCTTCTTTCTTGCAAAGTTTCGATTTCCGACAAGAGAGTACATGAGGATATGTAACGTCGTTGAAAACACTGATTCACATTCACAAAGTTATCGGTCCGTGAGACCGAGGCAATTATTTCGAAAGTTCCGCTAGCTTGTCCGATCACAAAAGCAAGTAATAGTTCTCTTTTTCATATTCCTCTAATTTTTTTGTTCCCTACTTTCCCAGCCATGCAGTAACACATATCTTTTTCTCATCTTAGAAATTTAAAACAATGCGTTCACCGTAGAGTCACTACACCACAAGGACAGCAACATGTTTGGTCGCTCAGGAAAGTTAAGCCCTGTTCGGCGGGGATAGTGCTTGGGTGGCTGATCAAATCCGAACAGCCCGTATCGGAAGAACTGTTTTTTTTTTTCTTTTTTCCCCTTCCTTTTCCAAGGCGATATTAACGATTGCAGAACTGCCATCCTTGTGTAATGTCGTTTCTTCTATTTATCAACTTTTTGTTCCTCATTTCGCCATGGTCGTATTTATGTGTATTTATTTCATAACGAATTACATTATCTGATAAATAAACAGCGGGACATGTCGTTCGAATTCTCCTCAAATCTCTCGACTGTTGATCTTTCAAAACATTTAATCATCGCTTCGATCATTCGAAAATTCATACAGCTCGTCAATTTTGTGACTTTCAGTGTCTTCAATTTTTTTCTCGGCAATCGAGTATGGCTGAACCTGTATGAGCGGACACTTTCGGAAATGAGACTTGTAGAATTACAAGTAGCTTCTATTTATGAAAACGTTAGTGCGAGAATTTATTCAATGTAGAACCTTTCTTCATGTTTTATGCCGAGTCCGTAATGCTCGGTCCGTATTTTATACCCAGTCCGTAATGCTTAGTCCGCGTTTTATACCTGAGTCCGTGTTTTATACCCAGTCCGTAATCCGTAGTCCTTAGTCCGTAGTCCGTAGTCCGTAGTCCGTAGTCCGTAGTCCGTAGTCCGTAGTCCGTAGTCCGTAGTCCGTAGTCCGTAGTCCGTAGTCCGTAGTCCGTAGTCCGTAGTCCGTTGTCCGTAGTCCGTAGTCCGTAGTCCGTAGTCCGTAGTCCGTAGTCCGTAGTCCGTAGTCCGTAGTCCGTAGTCCGTAGTCCGTAGTCCATGTTTTATACTGACCGATTCCAATTATGTACAAAGATCGATCTCTACTCTAAGCAGGCGATCAATTACAGATGTCCTAGCGGTATTCCAAACGAGGCGGCACGTTTCAAAAGAGGAAAAAGAATGGTTTGCTCACTCGTCCAAATGATAAGTCGTATCGATTGCTGTATTTAGCCGCAATAGAATTGTATGTTTCCCCCATTTTGTTGTCTTCAACCGCCGGGGAAGAGATGGAACTGGGACCCATCTAAAAACCGGTCTAACCAGTTGGTGATAGCGAGTAAGCCTGGATACTAGAGCTTGGTCTCGGAAGTGAGGCTAAGAAAACCACATCACGTAATGATGAAACCACATCACGTAATGATCAAACCACATAAAGAAGATACCAGACCACAGAACAGCGTAACAACATCACATCATGACAAGAGCACAAAGAGTAACGTAACAACCTCAATACATCATGATAAAACCACACCACATAATGGAGTTATTACACAACGTCATGATGAAAACACGTCAAGTCAGGACTACATTACAAGACATCATGAAGAAACCACAAAACTTAATGAAGCGACTGCAACGCATAATGAAGAAACCACACAACATAATGTACTAACTACAACACATAATGAAGAAACCATCTAAAATAATCATAAAAAACCACATAAGACAGTTATGGCTTTCCATAGGCACGCCTGCGGATGAGCTGACAGTCCAGTAATGTAGATTTTCTCGTTCACAGCAACACCGCTAACCAGGTTCCTCGCCATTTGAGTATCAGCGGCTTTATCCCACTGTTTTCTGCTAATCTCAAACCTGTCGACATCAGTCAGAATGGTGCGTTTGTCACCACGACATTCCCTGCCACCAATGAAATAAACAAAATTGTTGTTGGCTACAATGCAGAAATTATCTCTCAGGTCAAAATGATTAAGTGATGTTACATCTTCCCATGAGTTTGTTTCCAGTTTGTACTTCGTGAGAAAGAGAGTTAACAGGGACCTGCCATTTTCGTAAATGGTCTTCAAAACAAGGTTCAGTCAGCAAAGCGTACATTTCACTCCCATTGCTAAATGCTTTCCGTAAATATCGTCCTTCTTCCCAGGGTGATTCCGTATAGCTGTTAGAATATGAATTATATGTTACCTGATTTAAAGAATGAGGTCGAGAATTCGACGTGTACTGTAAAGTACGATACAATTGACCACCACAAGGGACAAAATTACCTGGCCTAGTAAATGCAAATGGTATCTCACCCAACTTACGCCAACTATTCTCATGAAGAATGTAGCACAGAACATTTCTACCCACACTGACTACTACAACAGGGGTCTCCACCGACTTCCTGGATGGAACACTGAGTCTCTCGAAGTTTTTAGTGTCAAGTAAGCTGATTACATCTTTTACCAGCGTCAGGCAGCAGTTATTGTCTTTCACAAGCTTATTTGTCACGATTTTATGTCGAAGAAAGTCACGCGATACGTAAACAAGCCGAACGTGACGAAACAACTCCGCGAAAAATATTTTTCGCCCGCTTCTGTCGTGGTCAATCCATGCTAGAATGATCTTAAACACATCTTCCTCGGCGCTAACATCTATTTCACAACTTGAAATCCACATTTCAACCTCTCTGCTCGACATATTTAAAACATTTTCACGGTTCGCAGCGTAAATCGAGGTAAAATTGGCGAGGATAAATTTACTAGTGTTCGAAAGAAGGACTTTGCATTGAAATCTTTCAGCAAAATAATAAGTCGAAATACAATTTGAAGTGTTCAGCGTCTGTAGTAAAGCCCCTCCAGCGAGAAAGTTTAGTTTCTCAAGAAACAAATAATCAGCCACAACGATTATGTCTCGGGCAGTGCCAGTTCGGCCAATATCTGAACGTCGCCGTTGTAAATAAACCGTAGTGCGGCCGCCATGATCGACTCGGTAAACATCTCTAACCAAACTACTCCTTCTTGAGTCTCCTTCATGTTGCTGTTTAGCAGCTTTTCAAAGAAAGGACTGGCCTCTGAGAGAACTCGTCGGTGCGCTTTGATTTGTTTGCCATCTTTGACCATCAAAACAACATCGCATGGCTGGTCGAGTGTGTTCTTTGATATAAAGAGTTCACTTATACTTTCCTTCCTTCGGCTTGGAATAACTTTCTGAGAACTATCAGCAGATTGTCCTTCGGCTGCCATCTTACACGTAGATCAGTAAAGCCTAAACGATCAATGTTTAGTTCTCATAATGGCCGTTCTTATGCTAGGGACGTTAATGTCGTCTCGGACGTTAAAGCTGTCTTGAGACGACTTTAACGTCTGGTATAAAAACGATAAATAAGGAAGACGCCTTTAACGTCTGTCAACTTTAACGTCCTCTTTTAAGAGCGTCTAAACGACGCTCTTATCAGTCGCTTTTAACGTTTAAGACGTCAAACCTGTCTAGTATAAAAACGTGACGCCCTTAACTGCCTGCCATGTTACCATCTAGTAGCTTTGTTCGTATGTTGACGGGCTAAAAGTTGCTTGTTTCCAGTGGATCGTCCAAGTGTAGAACCCAGTCTTTTTTATAAAAAAAAGTAATTTTTCTTTGTTAGGCCGTGTAATTAAAGGCGTCTCGTTTTTATACCAGACGCCTTTAACGTCTTAGACGTTAATGTTGTCTAGACAGCTTAAACGTCTCTAGCATAAAAACGGCCAATTTTATGATGAGTCATTGCAAATTGCTGATTCATGATAACTGCGGTAAGGTTCGTTGTTACCAATCACAGATGCGATCTGAAACCATTAAAAATATCATACGTCAATAATGACTTTATAACTAATGAAGCCTGCATGAAAATGAATAGATTTGTTTATTTGAGCACCATACAAGGTTATTAATGTGGCTCCCTCCCCTCCCATGTAAGCTCCTTATTAGCTCTGTCTCCTTACCCCAGAGCGATTTCTATGCCTTACCCTTCTCTCCCAGAGCCATGAAGGAAACAATAGAGTAACCGTTAAAAACACGTGGTGAATCATTTCACTGATTCCTTACAAGCGTAAGCCGTAAAAGTTGCGTTCTTTTCCAAAGGTCTGCTCCAGCATTTAAATTATCACAGGCGTCTATTAAATAGAAACGATGATTTCTTGGTCAGTACAGCTAGCTTTAATTTAGCTTCGGTATTTTTTTTTTTTTTTTGTTACAGCTAAGCCTATTTTTTGCTGTTTATGATTAAGGCCTTAGAGTAACGATTTTAGCACAGAATTGGGCTAAAACAGCAAAATCTCGTGACAATACTCCGTTAAGTCGCCATAACTGAAGGTGGCTCAAAACAGTTTCCAGCACATTCCAAGACTTAAATTGTGTTGTGTCACTATAATCACTATTTATCAATCGATGCTGCAATCATGGTATCAAAAAACTGCCCAATCAATGGTGAACACGTTGGTATTAGGGTACCATAGCAACACTATGACCTGCTAAAAACGCCTTTAATTTCAGCTTTAAGCGCTTATATTTCAAATACAGCACGGTGAAATTTTTTCTTATTATAGAATTTTGATAAGCAGGATAAGACGCAATTTTTGGCAAAGTTTAAAAGATTTCTGTACGTGGGGTTCAGAGCCGCCACATTAAATTTTTGAAAATTTTTACTACTATTAAAGAGAGAATTACCAAAACAATGAACAGTTACTCTTATAACAATAATAACAACACAAAATAATGGCAGGGTAGAATGAATATTACTAAAGATATCATAATAAAAGCTAACACCAACCAAAGCTATTTAGAAATATATTCACAGTGGGAAAACTTTTTCAAATTAAAGAAAAGAGACATGATTTAGCTTGATTAATTTAAAATATGTAACAAGGTGTAGCTCTCGCTAATTGCCAACCATCTAAAACAAATTCTAATTGGGAACTTCGAAAAACGGAGTCATGTTTTGTGCACGTCACTTTTTTGTAGTCA
>JAHPZR010030773.1:12500-35000 GCA_019787425.1 Platygyra sinensis
ACTCGTTTAAAGGTCTATTGGAGCAGACCGTTTCTCAGATCAAACGGTCGAACCAGGAATCAGCAGAGGGCCAGATGAAAGAAATCAAACGCCTAAAGTTCAAGTTTAACCAGAAACTTAGCGAGACGCTCGATATTGCCAAATCTTCTCGCCGAACAATCCCAGCTAGAGAAGGTAAAGAACGATTTAGAGGAAGGTGAGAAGTTAATTTCCGAGAGACACAAACGTATTCTTCTGGCCGATAAGTCCGATTACGGATGGGCTTCGGTCAGCTACACCAAAGGACTACACTACACCAAAGTGACTAGAGGACCCCGACAACTCAAGTGTAGTTCTTTCCTCTGTTGATATTAAAGTTAGCATGCAGTTTGCCCTTGCAATCGGAAGCAGACGGTGTTCTTGATTTAGATCCTAGTTCTGCCACTTGTGCTGATTGTCTTATACTTGATTCTATTAAAGATTCAGGCCCACTTGCGGTCGATTTGCCTTATTCATCTGTGCGCGGTAGACTTCGAAAGTTTGTCGATTTTAGGCGTGCTTTGGAAGTTTCGCAGTTCATTTTGAATGTTATGCAGGGTTATAAAATTCCCGTTTTTCAACTCCCATCACCTTTTGCCAAGAGAAACAACACTTCTGCACGTGAGAACAGTGCCTTTGTTTCTCAAGCTGTCAACGATTTACTTCGCTTGGACTTTAATATGTCGATCTAAACTATTTTTGCGCTGAAGGTCGCGTAAAGGGTTTCAAAGCGTTTCAAAGTTCCAATGCTTCGAATATTCTAAGAAACAAATCGGCTTTAGTCATAGGAATTTGTGCAACTTTCACTTACTTTCAAATTCTTTGCCCGCGAAAACGTGGCTTTCTACACGAAACAGGATTTTCTCTTCGATATCGATACATCGATACCACTTTGATGGTAGAAGTTACTCGGAATCGAAAGAGCCTCGATTTCGATTACTTAATCGAGGCAAATGCGGTGATACACACAGTTGAACCTCACTATAACGAAGTGTCACAGTACCGAAAAAATTGTTCGTTATAGCGTTATATCTGGTTAATAACAAAAGTATTCGTTATAGCGGGGTAACCAAGCTGAACCAAGCTGAACAATGGGATGTACACCACGCGGAACAGTCTACAGACTTGCGCGTAAACAGCTACATTTGAATACAGCAAAGCTTTAAAGGTCAAAGTTTCCCTATCTTGACCAATACAAGTCGTGTTTGGCTTATCAGCCATTTGCATCATCATGTCATTTTTACTTACTGAGAGCGACAGGACAAAATATTCGTTATAGCGGGGTAAATTGTGCGTTGGGACCGTCAAAATCAATTCGTTATAGCGGGGATTTCGTTATAGCGGGCTTCGTTATAGCGGGGTTTGTTTCCACATATTTTACTGTAATTCTGCGGGGCTTTCAAATGTTGTTCGTTATAACGGGGTCTTCGCTATAGCGGGGTTCCACTGTACACTCTTTTTAGTGCAGAGTGCACTATTGGGATGGTTTAGGGGTTGACCGCGCTAAAGCACTATGGTAGTAAGGCACTATGGCACTATGGCACTATTGCACTATGGTACTATGGCACTATTGCATTATGGTACTATGGCAATAAGGTGTAAACTTTAATGTTTGTTTAATTAATTAATTCCAATTAATTGATTAGCATTATTTGAGGGGGTGGGGCAGGTATCTTTGATTGCTAAGTAAAACGTACCACACATTAGTTCTTAAAAAAACACCATAAAACTATAAATGGCTCCAATATTCTCTTTTTATCCTAGTGGTACTGTTCTCTTAAGAACAAAAGCAATTTGCTAGAAGCGCATGCGCAGATTGATTAGCATTGGTGTTAACTATATGTTAGATGAACGATACATTTCATGTACACAATTATACACGAACGTTAAGTGCTTTTCCTTGTGGTAGAACACAACAAGTAAGACGCATGCGCTCTAGCAATGTCAGCATGACACCATCCGTTCTCGAGTCCAAATTAATGCGCATTAATGCGAATCGAGGCACATGGTTACAGAAACACGCATAAGTGCGCATGCTCACTAAAGTCAACTGCTGGCCAAATACACTACAACTCCTCCCCCTTAGGCCAGTCTTTCACACCCCCTAAGGTCCGAAACTAACTCAATGTTCAACTTGCCATGTTCAACGTTCAAAAAGGCAAAGTCAATGTTCAAAGGTCCAACCAAGCTGGAGGCTTTCGCACCCTGGTAGGGTATCGTTCAACAGGAACAAGTTCAACTTGGCTTGGCGGGAAGCTAACTGAATATTCTGCTGCGGAATTGGCTGACTGATCAACTATTTCCCTTTAAATAGCCTCGGACTGCTCACTTGGGTCAGCTACTTGGTCGCCATGGTTCTCGATTATGGTCGGAGATGGCACAGGGTGGAAAACTGGCGAATGGTCGGTGACAGGAACATTACAAGCCTTGAGTTGATCTGTGTGTCGACGCCCCATAAGACAGGGGTCCTAGTTGTGTACGAACAGTACCTGATACCCACTTGGAGTGTCCAGAGTAGTTTCGTGCTATCACTCTTTGGCCAATGGAAAAATGACGCGTTCAAGAACTACCCTTGGCAACAGACTGGTCTATCTGGCGGTTGTTGACCTGAATGCTGAGATCTGGTTTTAATAGGTCCAGTCGAGTGCGTAATCTTCTTCCCAAAAACGACTGGGATGGAGGCTCTCCTGTGGTTGAGTGTGGAGCATTTCTATAAGCTAGCAGAAACTTTGCCAACTTAATGTTCAAAGATTTCACTTCGTCTCACTCTTCATTCCATTTTTGAAGCTCTCAACACAACGTTCTGCTAAGCCGTTTGTGGCAGGATGATAGGGGGCTGAAGTAATGTGTTTGATCCCGTTTCTCTTTAGGAATTTCTCAAACTCTTCTGATTTTAGCTGCGGCCCATTGTCGCTTACTAACTGGGCTGGCACTCCATACCTGGCAAATAACATCTGTATTGTTTCAATGGTCTTCTCTGAAGTGGTACCTCTAGCCATCTTGAATGTGCATCCACTACCACCAAGAACATGCTGTTAAGGAACGGTCCTGCAAAATCAATAGGAATTCGTTGCCACGGCAACGAAGGCCATTCCCATGGGTGCACTGGTACTGTACTCGGCTCTCTCTGTGTTAGTTGGCAGCCTGGGCAGGACTTAGCAGTCAGTTCAGTTTCCTTGTCGATACCGGGCCACCAGATATAACTGCGTGCAATGGCTTTCATCTTCACGACTCCCATATGCCCCTGGTGGAGTTCTTTGAGGACTTGTGGGCGCAGCTTGGGAGGTATTATGACTCTTATCCCCCACATTAGACAGCCAGACTGTAATGTGATCTCATCTCTACGCGCAAAGAAGGGGTTGAGTTCAGGATTTTGGTTGTATGGCCATCCTTTACTGGTCATTTCATACACTTGAGCCAAGACAGGATCTCTCTGCGTTTCTCGCCGGACGTTGTCCACAATGACTGGCAATGGATCAAACTGCATCAAATTGAAGACCACCACTGGGTCTACCACTTCTTCGTTTCTGATTTCTCTTTCAAGGGGAAGACGGGAAAGACCATCTGCATTACTGTGAACCTTAGTGTTCCTGTATTCACTTCTGTAATCATAGCCGGCTAGGAACAAGGCATAACGTTGAAGTCGAGCTGCAGTGACAATAGGAATGCTTTTACGTGGATGAAAGATTGACGTTAATGGCTGATGATCTGTAAACAGGGTGAACGAGCGCCCAAACAAATATACATGGAACTTCTTGACCCCCCAGACTATTGACAAGGCTTCTTTGTCAATCTGTGCATACTTTTGTTCAGTTTTTGTGAGTGTCCTTGAAGCAAAAGCTATGGGTTGCTCGGTACCGTCGGTCATCACGTGGGACAACACTGCCCCACTACCCACAGGGGATGCATCACAAGCAAGCCGTAGTAGTAGGCTTGGGTCATAGTGGGTTAGAACTTGCTCTGAAGTGATCATTTCTTTCACCTTGCGGAATGGTTCATCGCATTGTTCTGTCCATTTCCATTTGTGATTCTTCTCCAAGAGCTGATTCAGGGGATGCACTGCTGTTGCCAGGTTAGGCAGGAACCTGTGGTAGTAATTGATTAACCCAATTTTGCAGTATTTAGGGCTTTTAAACGCTATTCCCACGAGCTGGAAAAAGAACTTAAGAACAATTACGAGGAGAATGAAGCTTACGACTGCGAAAATAAGATTATTGATCCACAAAATGCTTCAAGTAAGATTCTTAGAAACATACTGACAAAAAAGCTTTTTGAGAAGCCCACCTCAGAGGCAAAGCTTGAAAAGGCAGGTTTTAGTGTGGATGAGATTTCGCATATTTACGAGCTTCCTTTCAAACTAACTTATGATGTTAGATTGTCCGTTTTTCAATTTAGGATTAACCACAATATTCTGTACACAAAAAGTAGGCTCTTTAGAGATAAGATAACAGAGAATGACAAATGTTACCTTTGCAGTGGAAGTCAAACATTGGCGCATCTCTTTGTTGATTGTGATTTTAGTAAAGTATTTTGGACTGATTTTACTTCTTGGTGGAATTGTAAAAATAACACGCAAATCAGGCTCCAACAGCGTGATATTCTTTATGCTTTTCATCCCGGAAAAAAGTCCTGTTTAGGCATTAACTACTGTTTGCTCGCGGCCAGAAATTACATTTATATTTCGTCAAAAAATGTAGATCCCTTCTGTTTCAATTCATACCTCACATTTCTAAAAAAACAAGCTCGGGACAGACAAAAAGAAGATTCAAGACCTTGTTATTCTTTAGAGCACTCTGTGTTTTCTTTGTTGTTGTTGTTGTTTCGATGACCGTTGTTCGTGGCTTTTGTATAATGTAGTGTTAGTGTCATAAGTAACGTAGACATAATTGTTTGTTTAGTTTTGTTTTTAAGTAATGGTGTAAGTAGAGGCTGTATTCCTTGTATTGTTATCGTAAGCAATGTCAGTATTGTAGTTATAAGTTCGTATAGTAGGTAGCATTGATATTAAAAATAAAATTAAAAAAAAAAATTGATTAACCCAAGGAAGGATCTTACTTCAGCTACGTCATTTGGGCGTGGTGCTTTCAAAACTGCTTCTACTTTCTCCGCTGACTTGTGTAGGCCATTGCTGTCGATATCATGTCCACAGTAGGTTATCTTCTCCTTGAAGAACTCACACTTTGCCTTGTTTGCTCTTAAGCCATGATGTTGGAGCCGTTGCAGGACTTCTTCTAAATTTGCCAGGTGTTCTTCATCATGCCTTCCAGTAATGATCATGTCATCAAGGATGCAACTTGTACCAGATGTTCCTTCCAGCACTTGGTCAATTGTAGGCTGCCATATAGCGGGTGCAGATGTCATGCCGAACACTAGTCGATTGCACTGAAACAGGCCCATGTGAGTGTTGATAGTGAGATATTTCTTGGAATCTTCTTCCATCTCTAGTTGGTGGTATGCTTGACGAAGGTCAACCTTTGAGAATCTCTTCCCACCGGCAAGCCTTGCAAAGATGTCTTCAATTCGGGGTAAGGGGTACTGCTCAGCTTGTAGCTCCGGGTTCACTGTTACTTTGTAATCGCCGCATACTCTTACTGATTCATCTTTCTTTGGAACGGGTACAATGGGAGTCCCCCACTCACTCCACTCGACTTTCGTGAGGATACCGTCATTCTGAAGTCTTCTAAGTTACTCTTCAACCTTTGGTCTCAAGGCATATGGCACAGCTCGAGCCTTGTGGAAATGTGCTTGGGCGTCTTCCTTGAGGGTTAGCTTTGCTTCAACTGATTTGAATGTCCCAAGTTTATCTTCAAAAACGAATGAGTATTTGTCTAGTATAGTGTCCAGACGCTCTTTGGCAGGTAGTGTAGCTTGTGGAACATTCAGTGATTTGATGGCACATCAATCTAAGCGTATCTTGTAGAGCCAATCCCTCCCATCAACACAGGGCCCTTGCCCTTGACGACATACAGATCCAACAGTAATGGTTGCTGGCCCTTGTACTCAACATTTGCCTTGAGCACTCCAACAGGAGTATTGTTCTCCCCAATGTTCTCTTTAAAGGTATCTCATTAAATTTCTTCATGTACAGTTCATGTGTGATAATAGACACAGCCGAGCCTGTGTCCAGTTCCATCTTCAGCGGTTTCCCATCTACGTTTAAATCTACCCAGATAACATTTCGGCCCGGGTTGCTCACATTGTGTATCTTCAAGCTTAATAAATCTTCATATTCATCGGTCTCACTGTATTCAACAGTGTGGACTTGGGCGTTTGGCGGTGGTGTTTTCGGTGTTTGTTTGGGCTTACCTTGTAGTTTCGAGCGACAGACTTTTGCAATGTGTCCTACCTTCCCGCAATGATAGCATGTCTGGTCCTTGAATCTGCAATTGTGTGTTGCGTGCGAGTCTCCTCCGCACCGATAACAAGCATTGGCAGTGGGGTTTGGCGGTGGGGGAAGTACTGGGGTTGTTTGGCTGTTGTCTGATATCTTGTCAACTCTAGGTTGTTCTGGGTGAAACTCACTTTGCAATTCCGAAGCATCATGAATAACTGTTTCCATCGCTACGGCGATTTCCAAAGCCTTGGAATATTTCAGTTTGACTTCTGAGAGGAAACGCTTTTGTATCTGTACATTGCGAAGGCCACAGGCCAACCTGTCAACAAGACAAGACAACTTTATTTAACCAGGGTCTCGTAAAGCTTCTTTAAGGTTTGCGCCAAAATTGCAGTGGGCCGCTAGCTTCTTCGGATCGGCCACGTAGGTCAACTCGGTTTCACCTTCACGCTGGTTTCGTTTGTAAAAACGAAAACGTTCGGCTATTTCTAATGGCTTAGGACTTAAGTGTTGTTGACGGGTTGTGACGATCTCCTGGAAGCTCTTCGTAGCTCGTTTTTCTGGTGTCAGAAAATCTCTCAACAAGGCGTACGTTTTGCCGCCAATCAAGCTCAACAAGGTTGGCACTTGGTGGTCGTCATCTATGTTGTTTGCTAAGAAAAACTGTTCCACACGTTCCACATAGGTTTCCCATTTCTCTTGTGTTTCATCAAAACTCTCTATCTTCCCGATCGTGGTCATATTTTCGACGTGTTTCTACGAGTTCATCCTCGTCGCCATTGTCATGTATTCGATTTTAATGGGAATCGAAGCACATGGTTACAGAAACACGCATAAGTGCGCATGCTCACTAATGTCAACTGCTGGCCAAATAGACTACAAGATCCATGCGGGCGATACCACACTCTCCTCGTAACAGGCGATAGCAGTTATATTTCAGGTAACATCAGTTCCCCCTTTTAGTGCAAAGAACGCTTTTGTGACAGCGTATCTCTTGGAATCATCCCTAGCTCGGTTCAAAAACGTCGTGTGCTGTTTTCAAACTATTTCGTGTTTGCTAAGCTCAAAAGAGAGAGACGAATGGATTTCCTCAGTCGCTTGTTTATTTTCTCACCTATAAAAGAGAACAAGAAGTTCACGAAAATATTCACCCGAAACATTTCCGAATTAGCGGCATTAAAATTAGTAATGTCGTGACAAAAGAAACTTCTCAACTATTGCTGCAGACACTGTGGCACTTATAGAAACCGCAAAATTTCAGTCTTTGAGCGAACTGATTCACCGGTGTAAGATATAATATCGGTCGAGTTGAAACGCTTCTTGGTTTTATCAATCGACATCATTGTGTATTTTGAACCGGTTGATTGTTAACACCAACGGTGGCAACCTAATAAGAGCGTGCTTTTCCGAGACACGACGTGACTATTTAAAAATTAAATTAGTAATTATTGTTTATCGATGAAATTAAAATTTGCCTCTTGAATGAAGCAAAATCATTCTTCTTCCATTTTTTTTTTTCAGAAGTTAATGACATTATTCATTTTTCTCCAGCAGGAAAAAAAGCGAGCATATCTTCCTTTCTGTGTTTTTGAGAAAACAAGTGTATCATATTACAAAATTTGCGAGGAAAACAAAAGTATCAAGTAACAAATGTTGGCGTTGAAAAAAATAAAATTATCACGTTTGCTAGTTCAACGTATTAATGAATTTAACATGAGCGAAATTCAACGTAAAACACCGAAGTAAGATTTAAAATCTACTTGACAAACAGTAATTGTAAGTTATTTTTAGGCCTTAAACTACCAAGTTACATACAGGTAGCAGATGGCTCAAAACCTACTGACAGTCCTGCATAACACTTTGCACTATCTGAGATTGTCTCACTAGTTTTATATATAAGAATAAATTTTATAAGAATATCGAAATTTTAAGAATATTTTGTATAGGAAATCGGTCTCTTTCGCGAAACAATTAGGGATTAATTGTACTCGTGAACAGATCGGAGCTTTTTTAGTGATTTTCCACGAGTGAGCTTGCCGATCAGCCACGAGTGGAAATTAGGCAAAAAGTCCGATGCTGTTCACAAGGTCACAATTAATCCCTAAGTGTGTTCGAGAAAGAAAGACCGATTTCCTTTTGCGGACTCAACTACGGCAACCGTAAATCCAAGCTTCTGGCTGACGTCGTTATTGCCATAGAGGGTTGCTAGAATGAAGCTACGGTGTGATAAAAATATGCTAGTGTTGCCACAGTTAATTTACTCAACAATGTTTCGCCAAAGTTCTCCATACGATAATATTTTTCTTTCGAAAAACGAGCCACATAGACGAGCAATTCCCAAGTTTGTAACGATCTAAGTTTAATTTCATTTGGCTTTGAAGCTGCCAAAACTCTGGAACGCATGCAGTGAACTTTTTGATGAATAATCAACATGTACAAGGAAAAGGAGATGCACGTCGAAACCAGTCCGAGACGAGTCATCAAAAAGCGTTTTATTTTTGTTTACAACATGCGTGAAAAACGTTTTTAGAAACATTTCCAGCGTTTGATTTAAACTATTGAACACGGAGCTAAAGATACAAGGACGAGTTCATTAGGGAAACTGAAGGATAAACCGTGCCAAAACCACGAGTGAAGTTGAAGTGGGAAGACTGCAGTTCGAAGTGTTCGTCAACAAGGTTTGTAAGTTTCAGTTTAAGCGATTTTCAAAACCATGGCCTTTAAGAGCGACTTGCTATAAAGATCACCTATACCTATGCAAGATAGAAAAAATCGATTTTCTGAAAATTTGTCAGGAAGAAGGTTTTTACTAACTTGTTTCAAAACTGTAACTTTGAGGTTGTTTGGATTTTTATTTTCTTCTCCAGACCGCCTTTTGTATTTTGCCCCTAAAAGAGCCAAACTCGGCCCTGAAATTGCACTTTTTGCGAAGGCTCGCAAGCCAAAATATTGTGCGTGGCTGGAAAAGCTAACCCATATTATTAAAATATAATGTTTTAGTACTTATTTTGCGTTGTCAGATTCACATGTAATATGAACCCGAATTTTTAACAAATTTTTAAAATTATACGCGACGGCGATGTCGCGTCACGTCCAAATTTAGGTCAAATTCGTGGACCAAAAAGTCAATCTGGTACATGAATTTACCGCCCACAACAATTTTTCTGGATAAAAGTATCACTTCATCTTACTTTTTATCGCAAATCTAGCTTGGGTAAATAAAACGCAAAAATTTGACAGCATCTTGAAACCAGGCACTTGAGGTAATCGCTTGACATTTTGACCTTTCACGTCGCGATTATTATCTCGAGCGTTGACCCTGAAATGTTTGCCTGTGGGTCTCTATCCGGTAAAATAATTGTTTTAAGCCTCCAGATATCAGTTATAGTAATTTAAAGACAGTTTCTAGCCGAAAACGAGCGTGTTTAGCAAAGGCTAATTTTGAATAATTAATTAAGCAAGTGGCGGTTCGCGAGCACAGACAATGCACGCGACAAAAAATGTCTTTTTTAAATCGTTATCGGGAAAAATCTTAAGGAAAACTAGAAGAATAAATAGTTTACTAAATACTTGGAGCTATTTCTTACCTTAATCTCGCCTACCGTGATAAGAAATGGTAACATTGATGCGGCTTCATAGCTTGTTCGAAACACTCTTGACGGTTGCCAGGCTACAAACAAAATCACGGACACAGTACTCCCAAGGTCGCGTGAGAACGGCGTCCCGGAAGGGGGGGAGTGGAGGGGGGGCTGGGTACTCCCAGAAAAATTAGGTAGGGATGTGAGGCCCGCTTCCCAAAACCCTAACCCTATTTATGACCAAAATCTGCGATATTCCCTACCCTATTTATGACCTGACCAAAAATTCAAAATCCTAATTATGACCTGAACCTTACATCAAAATCCTGTTTCAGACCAGCGTTATAATTGTATCTCAAGTTCAAACCAATGTTAAATTACCATAAACAAAAATTTGTGAAGGGGTTTTGTTGATTTTCTTTTCGATAGTGATGAAAAAGTGGCTTCTCGGCTTAAAATCATACCAGATCAGGGCTAGAGTACAAAAACCATACCCTATTTATGACCAAAACAGCTGAAAAACCATACCCTTTGGGGCCGCACATACCTATATAGCCCATATAAGGGAGTATCCCCCGGGAGCGACGGCCTTGTTTATTTATCTTAACTGTTACTATTGTCTGTTTGTTTTTTGTTAATGATTGTTTTTATTATTGTTATTATTATTATTTTTTTTTTTAAATATAAAAGTTTTAGTACATTTATGTCATTTTGTTTCGCACACCCAATTAATATTACCTTCTGTGCTTAACGCATGTCAACGAACATGCGTCAGGATAACAGGTGTGCACTTCTTGGTATCATATTTCGCAGAATGTACGCACGCACATGTTTTGAATAAACTCTGAACTGTCTTGTTTTAGCGCGATTAATATTTTCTCGTGAAAAGCGTTGTATCCTTTGGCCTTCCAAATTAACGTCGGATTTGTTTTTACTTGTAAATAACATACGTAACTGCATCTATATTAAAGTTAGAAATTGTAATTTAATGGCTTCATGTGGTTTTGCATACTTAATTGTCGGGGGATCGTGTGGATCACTGAAGTGCAAGTGGGGTATTGAGGTGTTTTGCTGGAGAGGTGAAAGCTAAAGCAATGTCTAAAATTTATCACGAGCCATATATGAGCGCCAGTCCTACTGGGCATGTAGACCCCTCGCCCGCGTTCCTACTAAAAGTCCAATAAAACCCTTGATCAAAACTATAACAAAATTCTCGAATGTGATTGGCTATCAGCAACTTGATTTGAGCATTAATAATACACATGAAAATATTACCCGATTCTGATTGGCTGAGAGCAGTGCAGTTCAAGTGTAACTCCAGTGCAAAAAGTGTAACACCGGTGCAAAAAGTGTAACACCAGTGCAAATTACACAATTCTGGATTATGATTGGGAGAAAGACAATGATATAAGATATAAAACCGTGGGAGGGGATCTTGTAGTAGCTTACTTCGAGAAAGCTCACTCAAACATACTTTGCATCAAAATTTAAGAAAACTATTACCCTGGTATAAATTTCCTTCCGTAGCCATAAGCCCAGCGAGACGTTTCTCAAAGACCCCAATTTGATTTTCCAAGAACGTTATGTTAATAAGATTCTATCAAGTTCCCGTTCTGTTGACTCAGCCAACAAAAACGCTTATCTTGGTTCGTCAACAAATCTGTCTCTTTGTTGAATTAATTCATCACAAAAAGTTTCCTGGAGTGTAACTTACTTTTCTGAGGAACACACCTGAGGGGTCTACAGTGACGCGCCCAGGAGGCTTGGCGCTCATAGATGTGGCTCGTGGGAGATTTTTCGATTCACAGTCTAAGGCAGTCTCCAAGTCTCCAAATACAGAGAATTTCGAAGGTGGCCTTAAGTACTCTTTGCACAGCTTCCCACAACCATGCAGGATACTCCAGAAGTGCGTACCAGGGTGCGCACCTGTTATCCTGAAGCATGCTTGTTGACATGCGGTAAGCACAGAAGATAATATTAATTGGGTATGCGAAACAAAATGACATACATGTACTAAAACTTATATATTACAAAAATAAAAACAATCAATTACAAAAAACAAACAGACAACCAAACAAACAGTAACAAATAAAATATAAATAAACAAGACCGCCGCTCTCACGCGACCTTGGGATTCCTGTGTCCGTGATTTTGTTTGTAGCCTGGCAACCGTCAAGAGTGTTTCGAACAAGCTATGAAGCCGCAGCAATGTTACCATTTCTTATCACGGTAGGCGAGATTAAGGTAAGAAATAGCTCCAAGTATTTAGTAAACTATTTATTCTTCTAGTTTTCCTCAAGATTTTGGAAAGATAACGATTTATAAACCGACATTTTTGTCGCGTGCATTGTCTGTGCTCGCAAACCGCCACAAGTTTAAGCTTAATTAATTATTCAAAATTAGCCTTTGCGAAACATGCTCGTTTTCGGCTAGAAACTGTCTTTAAATTACTATAACTGATATCTGGAGGCTTAAAACAATTATTTTACCGGATTGAAACCCATAGGCAAACATTTCAGGGTCAACGCTCGAGATAATAATCGCGACGTGAAAGGTCAAAATGTCAAGCGATTACCTCAAGTGCCTGGTTTCAAGATGCTGTCAAATTTTTGCGTTTTATTTACCCAAGCTAGATTTGCGATAAAAAGTAAGATGAAGTGATATTTTTATCCAGAAAAATTGTTTTGGGCGGTAAATTCATGTACCAGATTGACTTTTTGGTCCACGAATTTGACCTAAATTTGGACGTGACGCGACATCGCCGTCGCGTATAATTTTAAAAATTTGTTAAAAATTCGGGTTCATATTACATGTGAATCTGACAACGCAAAATAAGTACTAAAACATTATATTTTAATAATATGGGTTAGCTTTTCCAGCCACGCACAATATTTTGGCTTGCGAGCCTTCGCAAAAAGTGCAATTTCAGGGCCGAGTTTGGCTCTTTTAGGGGCAAAATACAAAAGGCGGTCTGGAGAAGAAAATAAAAATCCAAACAACCTCAAAGTTACAGTTTTGAAACAAGTTAGTAAAAACCTTCTTCCTGACAAATTTTCAGAAAATCGATTTTTTCTATCTTGCATAGGTATAGGTGGTCTTTATAGCAAGTCGCTCTTAATTGCTTTTTCTTGGTCGTTCAGAAACGCCAGCTGACATTTTTTCTCACCAGGCTCGCCACTTATTCGCTTGGAACTGTCCGCTCCTTCCTTGAAGCTTTACTTACAGGAGATATTCTCATCTTTGTGGGGTTTGACTCGGCGACAAACATGACATTAGCTGCGACGGCCATTTTCATTTTGTGGCAGATCTTGAAAAGTTGTCATTGCGAAGAGTTGAAGGTTTTCTGCCTTCCTCTTACACCAAATGCGCCCGTAGTCCTCTCGGGACTCTGGCTCGCAGATGCTGTCTTTTTACCGTACTACTTTAATTCGGTGTAGAAATCTTCGAGCACCTCTTCAAGATCTTCGAGCGAGAGATGTTTCAATGGCTTTCGGATTTTTTCTCTCCAAATATCTGCGTAGCTAAGTTTCGGTCGATTTTTTTTTGTTTACTACTGCTTCTTCATACCTAAGCTTTTTTGTGTTGTCGTCAACGGCAAACCTGAATTTATCCGATCAAAATGCGACCGATACAATTAAAATTTAATTGTTCAGTTATCGATACAATTGGGAAAAATTGTCTCAGCTTCCAAACAATCAGAAGCGAGTATTTACGGTAGCAGTATTATTATTATTTATTTATTATTTAGTATTATTATTATTTAATTCTCTGGTTCCACTATTTGTGTTCCCAGTGCTACGCGGCACAACATTCATATGTACCCTTACTTTCTCTTCGCCGCGATTCACCATCTAAAATCGTCCCCGACTTTTCTCTGTGCGACCTTGTAGCTCAGTCGGCAGAGTACGGTAGATCTATTCCGAGGTCGTGGGTTCGATTCCCACCGAGGTCAAAAAGATTTTTTCTTTGCCTCGTGTGGTTCCCTGTTTCCTTTACTAGGGCTAACGCCCAGTGGGTTATTCATGGGTTTAAGTACACTATAATTTACACTTCAGAGTTAATCTCTGGTTCCACTATTTGTGTTCCCAGTGCTACGCCGGCACAACATTCATATGTACCCTTACTTTCTCTTCGCCGCGATTCACCATCTAAAATCGTCCCCGACTTTCTCTGTGCGACCTTGTAGCTCAGTCGGCAGAGTAACGGTAGATCTATTCCGGAGGTCGTGGGTTCGATTCCCACCGAGGTCAAAAGATTTTTTCTTTGCCTCGTGTGGTTCCCTGTTTCCCTTTACTAGGGCTAACGCCCAGTGGGTTATTCATGGGTTTTAAGTAGCACTATAATTTACACTTCAGAGTTAATTCTCTGGTTTCCACTATTTGTGTTCCCAGTGCTACGCGGCACAACATTCATTATTAAAGAATAAAGCCGAGGCTCAGATTTTGAAATGGATAGATATAATTTTGTGTGTTGAAACATCTGCAAATTACAATTAAACTTTCTTTTTAACTTAACCGTATAAAATGATTGCCTTTCTCTGACGGGCGAATACTAGCCCAACAAAACCGAAAAAACCTGCCACACTAGCTATAGCCAAATGTTCAACGCTCACGAACACGTTCGTATGAACGGGACGTGTAATACATATGTACCGAGTATTCGGCAACCCAAAAGACAGAAACAGGATGCCAAACACTTGTAATTGATCACCCAATATATTCTAAAACCCAGGCATGTCATTAGGCTGATAATTTTAGAATAATACAAGAATATTTTCGTAGCCTAAAGATCGGCAGAAAAATAAGAATATTCAGCCGGGACCGCAAAAACAACACGTTTCGTAATGTATAAAAACAGTGTACATTCAAAAATTCTTCAAACAAACCTGGCTTTTGGCGCGGGGAACCCCGGCTTGTCACGTACGCGACCGAAATTAGTCTGCTGCGAAGCCTGGTGGCTGTTTGCAGTCACATGATTAAGCATTTCTGCTCACGTTTTCTGGAAGTTAACGAGGGCTGGGTTGTACCAGCTCCAGGAAGGCTATCATCAAAAGGGAAGCCTTCCACCTGCCGCATGTTGAAAATTCCTTTGAAAATACTCATCGAGCAAACGATGACAGAAGGATCATAGCACCCCATCGCGCGCCTTGCTGTCACGTCTCCCATTTATTCTCTTCGGGGCAATAACGTTCAATTCGTATTCGTTCCAGATCGCCTTCACTTTTACCCTGGAAAATCCATTTTATGTCCACAAGATACAACTCACCATCAACGGGAAGAATATGAACAATACTGTATCCCAGTCCATCTCTGACACCCGTAATAATCTGCCATTCATTTGTTGTTTCATCGTACACTTCGCAATCATAAGAATACGGGCACGCCTGCGCACGAGCTAACGATGCAGTAATGTAGATTTTCTCGTTCACAGCAGCACCCCAAGCCCGGCAATTCGCCATTTGGGTATAAGCGGCTTTATCCCACTGTTTTCTGCCGAGCTCAAACCTGTCAACATCAGTCAGAATGGTGCGTTTGTCACCACAACATTCCCTGCCACCAATGAAATAATAAAATTGTCGTTGGCTACAATGCAGAAACCATCTCTCAGGTCCAAATGATCAAATGATTTTACATCTTCCCACGAGTTCGTTTCCGGTTTGTACTTCGTGAGGAAGGAAGTATGTTTTCGGCTGCCGCACCTTTGGTCGGAGCTTCCACGGAGCTGCCAATTTCGTAAATGCTTTTCAACACATGGTTCAGACAGCAAAGCGTACATTTCATCCCCATTGCTAACAAATGTTTTCCGCAAATATCGTCCTTCTTCCCAAGCTGGTAATTGCGTGTGACTGTTAGAATACGGATTATATGTTACCTGTTCTAAAGAATGATTTCGATAATCCTGTACAGTACGATACAATTGACCATCGCAAGGTAGAAAATTACCATACGCAACAAATAAAGGTGGTACTTCACCTAACTTGCACCAGCTATTCTCACGAACAATGTGGCAAAGAACATTTGTACCCACATTAACTACTACAACAGGGGTTTCCAGCGACTTCCTGGGTGGAACACCGAGTCTCTCGAAGTTTTTAGAGTCAAGTAAGTTGATTGCATACTTTACCAGCGTCAGACAGCTGTTATTGTCTTTCACGAGCTGATTGGTCCACGATATTCATGCCGAAGAAAGTCACGCGATACGTAACAAGCCGAACGTGACGAAATAACTCGGCGATCGCCCCGCTCTCTGTTATGGTCAATCCATGCTACAATGATCTTGAACACATCTTCCTCGGTGCTAACAATCTATTTCATTACGTGAAATACACATTTCAACCTCTCTGCTCGACAGTTTCATAACTGTTCACGGTTCGTAGCGTAAATGGAGGTAAAATTGGCGCAGATAAAGTTACTAGTGTTCGAAAGAAGGTCTTCGCATTGATATCTTTCAGCAAAATAATAAGTTGAAATACAATTTGAAGTGTTCAGCGTCTGTACTAAAACCCCGCCACAAGAAGTTTTAGTTTTGCAGAAACAAATAATCAGCCACAACGATCAGGTCTCGGCAGTGTCTTCGTCCAATATCTGAACATCGCCGGCTGTAAATAAAACCGTGGATGTCGCCGCCATGATTGACTCGGCAAACATCTCCAACCGAAACTCTCCTTCTTGAGTCTCCTTCATGTCGCTGTTCAGCATCTTTTCAAAGAATGGACTAGCCCCTGAGAGGGACTCGTCAGTGAGCTTTGAATCCTCTGCCCATCTTTGAGTACAAATTTGAGCTTCCGGTCAATAACGCATTTCCGGTTACGTATTAAAATCCAATGTAAACAAGGTAAAATACCGAACCGCGAAGTTTGAAAACAAAAAGTAAGAGTTAGCATAAGAAAGTAGGGGAAAGGTTTGCTTTGTTGAAAAGCTAATTTTTCATTTAAGTTTCAAGCGCTTGCACCAAGGGGTTTGGTGTTTGCACCGACAACGAAATATGAGAGAATTTCGGGCGCGTTCGCGCTCGACAAGAACAATTTTCTTTCATGTAGTTCTCCTTCTTGCGTTGGTTTGGTCGTGCGGTTTTTTCACAGAAAAATGTGGGGAAGCCAACAAAAGCAGCCGCAAATGTGCCGGCAAAAAATATTATCTGTCTGAAGATATAGCCAGAGCTGCCGATCAACAGTTTGCCGTTTCCATTGGGACGAAATACGGAGGAGCAACAACGGGTGCTCGGTTCAATTCCTCGAAAAAACCATTCACGAGGCCTCAGGAAATAGCGAATTTCTGCCAGACTTTTTGCTGTCCTGGAGGCCATAGGAGCAACATGTCATGGGTACAAACCAGGTATAAGGAGGTGCAACAAATGCTGCACCAGAGTGGACGAAGAAACAGGGTTTACCTCACATCCTGCCTATACAAGCCACCGGTTTTACGAACTACTGAACATGCCAGTTAATTAGACATCGGTTAATTGTAATTGATATGCAGGTTCGGACTGCCTCGGATAGCTGTAATGATTTTCGGAATCTCCTTACCAGCAAATTAAATGAAATTGAGGAAAAGGAAAGCAAACTCTTTCAAAGATTTTTGTTACAAAAATAAACAAGTTGTTTGTATGTTGTTTGAAGACATCCAAAATGTTCAGAACCATTTCCAATTGCTGTTCCAAAGACTTAAATTTCTAGAAGAGGCTTGTGGAACAGACCTGCAGTACCCAAGAAGCCAGCAAACATCCATGGTGGAAATACAAGCATCATTAGGGGTTGTAAAAATAAATTGCTATGGTAATGTTACAGTGGATAAAACAGTTTGGAACAGGTTTAGAAACAGCAATCCATGACTTAACTCAACTATCAAGTAAGTATCACTTACCTGAAATGTAAAGATACAAGTCATACAAGATACAAGTATTTTGAAGGATAATTATTTGACATCATGATAATCCATGGTACACTGTAATACTAGACTAACACAATCACCAAAACTCATTCAAACAGATTATCATTATTTACATGTATTGCAGATGGTCCATTGACAGACTAGAAATATGATATCATAAATTTCATCATTCAGTTGAAGTCATTACATGTAATAAGCACTAATGAGAAGGATTTAGAGGGCTTCTTCATCATTATGACAATGATTTGGATGAGTTTTCTGAAGGAGCTCTTGGCCAAGAAAAAATGCTGCGTGAAACTTGCCACAAACTATTTTTCACAAGTATTCAAATGACATGTCCTTTTTAAATTAATGATTTAGAAAACTGATAATCAATTTGGTTTGAATATTGACTAGTGACTTATTTAACAATCATAATATAACATAATGCTGTTCAGGTGATTGGTAAGGGTAACAGACACCCTTTCAAAATTAAATTTGTGATGCACGTATTGTACATGTGCAATCCAATAAGCAAGAGGATATGCTAAGACCACCTTATGACAGTGATTGACACAAGCAGAGAATCAAATATTTAAATTAAATAGATAAAATTATTTCGATATTTATTTAAATAAGTAAAATAAACATTTGCCTTTTCTATTAATTTCAGAAAATTCATTTGACCAGCTGATGGAAAAATTTCAGATATCCTTGCAAAATCATTATGAAAGCAGTGATGCTGTGCCACTGTATGATCCTAGGCGGATGAAATTGCAGAAAAAAGTACACCCGGTCTTTTCAATGTCATTTTGCAGTCTATATCCTCCAGGAAGATCCAAGATTGAGTGATGAACACCGTGTATTACAGGAAAAAAGAACTGTTGTTTTGTTGCACATAATAGCATATTTCAGATACTGTGTCCTCAAGTAGATGTATTTAAAATAAAAGTCTCCTTGGAAGACCACAAGGTCACTCAGTTAAAAAAGTCCGTTTAATTAATTGTTGCAGGTTTCTTAACTAAAACAGCAGAAATAGCTTTACCCCAATATAAATGTTTGCAGTTCTATTACTGGTATATAACAAAGTACGATTCCTAGATGTTTTACCTTTCTCCACATGTTAATCCCTTGAAAGGTAAGGACATAAAAGTGGTTCCAGTGAACCAACTTGCAATTATTAATATCCTTCTTTTTATAGATCTCAGAAAACTAATACACTTCAGAGAGAAAACTTAGGGATTATTATTTTATCCAGCAACATGGGGCATCCAGAGATGTTATCAATTCTGGAAGAGTAGGCTTTTAGGTTTCAGCACATTATATTAGCCCAAGGAATGTGGATGCTCAAAAAAGCACTGGCTCCTCAGGGAGCAGCCAATGTTTGTAAACCTTCGGATTTCAAATTTACTTCAAGTAAGTTTAAAGTAGTTTACAATTTGAAAGCTATAACTTCAAAATTATTACTGTAAATTAAAAACTTGTCCAGTTTTACTGAACAGTCTCTTGTGTGCATATCCATGGATAGGCTAGCAAAACAGTGGAGCATGAAATAGGTTACTGTGACATACACAATCATAGTAGTCAATGAAATGATTTTAAATATTAATACATTTTTTGTTTCAATGAAATCAGTGAGTTACTACACAGTTCTGTAATAATGTTCTGCTGGAAAAGTTTAAAGTAAAAAGTAAACAGCTGACGTAGCAACTTAAAAATTAATGTAGGTGATTCCACTAAAGAGGACTACTGTGTCCACCTACCGTCCACTGTATGCATATATTCACACATACAACTGTACAAGCACACTCATTCATAATAATAATGATTATATTTACACAGGAAAACTCTCTCACCCGTAGGTGATCTACAGAGAGGTCCTGATCCAAAATGAAATTAAATAGATTAAGAATAAGTACACAAATTACAAATATTAAGAAAAGTAAAGTAAACTCGAAATTAAAAAAGATTTAATTCATTGCTTTACTGCTGGCAAAATTTCATTTTCTCCATAAGTCTACTCTTACATTAAACCAATACATGTCACTTCCTCTAAACCAGAATAAATCTCTTTATTAACTGTCTTTCACTTGGAAACCACATTTATGACAGTTTTACCACAGTATTAAGGTGATACTTCAGTGTCGTCCAAGAGGCAACTCTTTTTCTGACACCTATTACTGGCAATGTACAACTTGAAGACTCCTTTGACCTATCCATTCTGAATGAAAATCCAATGGTACCTCAAAGTTCTCTGGCATTTTATTTAGAACAGCTCTCACCAAAGAAGACAATCTTGCTGCTGTTGTAATCATGAATGGCATGACCATCAGCCTGGTTGGACAAAACAACGACGTAACAGTCATGGACAGCTACTTACATGGTCAACTTGGTGCCATGGTTGGCATTATCAGTGTCGATAAAGTAGAGGAACTAGTTATTTTTGTTAAACAGCAATTGTCTCCTATCCTCACTTTAATATTTGCTTCCTCACGTTTGTAAATTATTAAAGGAGTAGTATCATGGCTGACACTTCCAATAACCTAACTGTAACTGTTTTTGGTTTAAAAAAAAAACATTTTAGCTTCAAAACCTTAGATAAGATGTTCATACTCTCAACCCGTCACATGTAATAATTACATGTGGCGGGTTGAGGGTATAAACATCTTATCTAAGGTATCTAAGGTTTTGAAGCCAAAAAGATATAGTTAGTTTAAGTACACATAGTTTTGCAAAGTTTAGTGTTTCAAAGGAGAAACCCAAATTGAAAAAAAAGATAACTAAACATTTGAACAATTTCAGTTGCTTGGTGCATTCCTTTGGGAATTGCTATGGATAAGGATCAATATCTACGATCACTTGGATTGTAGTGTAACAAAATGGATCTGATGCAATCACTTCAGGAAAGGATGATGCCATATTACCTGACTGATCTTGGATCAATGATCTTGATCCAGATCATCCCAAAGGAGCACACCAAAAACTCAAAGGGTCTTAGTCAACCACACCTTTGGTTTTGTTTACATGCAAGGGTTTGGCTATAATATATGGAGGTGGTCAGTTTAAGTAACTGACCACCAGCTTAATTTCATTTTGGACCCGAATAAATAACTTATTATGCATTGTAGTCGGCCAAACATTTTAACTTAATTATTGTCTGCGAAAACATGTAAACTTCAAGAAGTAAGCTTATAATTATGAAGAAATTCTGGGAGTAAAGCTGAAATTTATTTCTCAAACTCATCAATAATTCATCAATTTAATAGAACAAAGAAAATCACAACCGTGAAGGAGGACACCCGATCTTAATTAGAATTGATTTTGACGATTTTACTTCTCCGTTTACTCCTTCGTTTTTGTTTCGATTAAGAAGATATTTCAAACACTCGAGACAGTGTTTCATTTGCTATCTAAACACCTCGAATTTCGTTAAAAATACTTCGCTGCGCGTCGTATTTTCAACTCTATTCTCGGTGTTTGGTTATCCTGACGAAACACTGTCTCTCATGTTTGATATATTACTTTAAAACCGAAAATTTGCATTTCCATGCAGGCGCTTGACTCTTGCATGTAGCTTGAGTTTTCAGTGAGCTTTTAAGCTCTACAAGTTGAAATCGTAAAATTAATAACGTCTCAGGGGATCACTTGAATTATGAAATTTGTAGTTTCACAAGCTAAATAAAATCGTTAAACAACGAATAGACTTGAAGGTTTTCTCTGTCACCATAAAAAAGCCCTTTAGGGATTTAATCTTGTAGTGGTCCAAGCAACAAATTGAAAAAACAGGAATAAATCAACAACACGAACTACTACTAGTAAATTATGTGGCGACCACTGCGAGGTCAAAAGATTATTTCCAGGAGGCCATTTCCGGGACCAGTAGTTGCAACAAGCTATTGTCTACATACCTTAGTTTTGATATTTGTGGTCCCTTTCTCTTTCATCTGTGGCTGGAGATTCACGAATATCACAACAGCAAGCTTTTAAACACCGCAAGGCGAACATAATCTGAAACGAACAACACGTGCAAACCCATTCTCGTCCCCAGAGGCCGCGATCCTTTGGTCAGTTACGGGGATCGCGATCCCCGTAACTGACCAAAAGGATCGCGGCCTCTGGGGACGAGAATGGTGCAAACCGGAAATGGCCGAAGATCACGCATGCGCATACGTTGTGCCGCGGTGTTTATCCCATGTGACAAACTGTTGTGATTGACACATTTTTCGCATTCTGATCGTTCTTAGTGGTAGAACAAAATTTCAACTTCCGGTTTCAGTGTCCCTATTATAAACGTGGCGGGCACGTGTAATACGCAATCGGCTGGTCACTGTCAAGATTAGGGTTGCGGGCCTCTCTTGGGCCCGCAATAAACACAGGCGGCCCAAGCTCATAATGTTTATGCGAACGTTATGTTCAGTTCGTGAAACGTGACATAGTTACCGCCGTCATTTACGTATTACATAACGACTGAGTTTCATTAAGCGAAACGTAACTCTGGTCTTCCAGCATGTAGAGGTGTTATGTTACAACAGTTTGAATTTAAAAAGATTTGTATGGGGAAAAACGTTAATAGACATTTTTGCCGAAATTTTGATATTTTTGCAAAAAATTGACTTTTCTCAATGTCTTGTTGTCTCTCCTATTGTCATCTCAGCGCGATCCAGAGCATTGAGGGGCGGGTCTCCATGAAACTTGAAAATGA
>JAHPZR010030773.1:45000-62758 GCA_019787425.1 Platygyra sinensis
CACGCACAAAAAATCTTAGATACCATCCCGTGACGGGCGCTTGTGGAAAAATGCATAAATAATTAGCTATCAGGCAGACTCCAAATTCTCAAAAGTGGCACCTAAACTAGGTTTAAAATGACATTTCCGCAGCAAGAGATCTTTCCATACTCTAAAAACAGATTCGAAAGTCACAACTTGCGGGTATCGTCCTTCATTTAGACGCGAGCGAACTCTGGCAGGTTGAACACAAAAATGACTGCGTATGAATGCAAATGTCCAACGGGACGCAATTCTGCGGCTAGCGTGATGGCGATTGAATGGAAGCCATCCGGTTAAGAATGATGTGTTTGGAGTCCCGATCTCCTTTCATTTCTGGACATATCTTATGATGGGTAACGTTACGTTACCCCTCATCTCTTGGGATTTGATATTGATGGAAAAATATGACGAACGGAATGTTTTCCAAGTTACTTTATGCAACACTCAAACAAAAACCAGCTATGTCAGAGCTGATGCGCGGTTGCGGGAGTTGAAAACACAACAAGCGGACAATATTTAACAGTTGTTTTCACATCCAAGCCCAGAGTCCCTGGTTTCTTACAAAATAAATCATATTTATCCATTTATTGCCCTTGGGCTTGGGAATTTACTCTGTTGGTTCGATATTAAGACTCTCACTGAGATACCAAGGTGAAGCTTGGCAACTTTTAGTCTAATTCCTAACTTACCGACCTGAGTAAGATTTCAATGGAACACCTCAAACTACAGTACGAACATTCTGTTTAGCTTCTTTATGAAGTACAATGTTTACGTGCCTTTACTGTCCTTTGTTTTAGCGCCATTTCTTTTTCAAGCATGCTAAATAGCAGCTTTGTCATGAGATAAAAAATTTTATCGCACACAACCAAGCTTATCACGTACCATCGAACCGTAATTGCTCTAAAATGATTTTTCATACTTAGAGTTTGAAGACAAGGTCTTTCAGGTATTTAATGAGTTTGTCATGCTCAAATAATCGACTTTTCTACCTCTTCGGTCCAGAGAAGTGGGTCAGCAATTACTCTGCAGAAGAAACACTATGCAATTTCGAACCTTTTATACCAGAGATCATAGTACAAAAACATGTTGTGATAAAGCTGTGCTAAGACATGCCAACTTGTGAGACTATCTGTTTCCTTTTTATACAGATTCGGATGGATGCTGCGATTTGAAGAAGGGGAAAGTGTGAGCTAGTACCTCTTTTCTAGTGCACTCTGATATATCTGCACATCTCAGACGTTCATCTCTAAGAATGATTAACAGAGCGGGAGGATCTATTTCGGGGGTGAGGTGTGAGGGGGGTTGGTGGCGAGCGGTGTGGGAGTGAGGATGAGAGTGGGGGTGGTGGTTGAGGGTGGGGATGGGTGGGTGAGGAGTGGGGAGTGATGTGTAGGGTGAGGTGGGGTGAGGGTGACGTTGTGGGGGTAGGATTACAATAAAGATATCAGTACGTACTAATAACATTATCAAATTCGACTTGGAACTTGTTAGAAACAATAAGAAACATTAGAACACTTGCTGCGTATGCATTTAAACGATACAATAATAAACGTATTCTGTGAAAATAATCCAGATATTCCCTACGCTAATATTTGCCCAACAAATCTGACGCACTTGTACACAGACTACTTCAGTCCAACGCTATGCGCATGCCAGAATGTATCTAATCGCCTTGTTCGTCTTCGTACTTTTGTGGGTTATAATATTTCTGCGGGCCGTCATTTCCAGTATTAACCCGCACAACGGCCTATAAAATTTCTACATAATTAGGATTCCGTATCTTGGTAATTGACAAAAAAAAACATTACAAAAATCCGTGATTTCAAAACGAACGAAGTTTTAATTCGTTTCCTATACCCGACTCGACATTCGCGCACTTATTTTTTCGCTCCACTCTCGCTGCTCGTAGTCACTTTCTCGAAACGTACACTCGCTTTAAAATCGCTGAGTTTTATTCCTTAATATAATTCGTCAAGGAAGTGTGAGGCCAACTTTATACTCAGGCGGATCTTGATTCTTTGCAAGTTTTATTTTGTTCTATTAGCTGTCATTGTTTCAGTGACTCTTATCTCACATCTTTTCCTAATGTTTTAATAAAAACCTTAACGTTTTGAAGAAAACTAACTGAACAATATATTTGTAGACGGAGGAAAGGAGGAAACAACACCGGCCACCTCCACCGACCTCACCACACCCCATGCCCTCACCCTTCAACCCTCCCCCCCATCCCTCCGCCATCACGTCCCCTCACTCCCCCCCATCCCTCACTACCCCACCCCTCACGCCCTCACTCCCCACTCCCACACCCTCACCGGACCGGAATAGACCTGCCGCTCCTTAAGCATTCTTTGACAGATGAAACCGTCTGAGGTTGTGCAGATAGATCGCTCCTTGGCCGCATCCATCCGCAATCTTTACTAAAAAGGAAGACAGTTTTGTCTCACAAGTCGCCTCATGTCCATCGCACCAGCTTATCACAACATGCTTGTTGGAATATAAAAAAGCTCTCTGTGTTATAAAAATGGTTCCAAATTTGCTTAGTTCTTTTTTTCCAGTCAGATATAGTGTTGCTGACGCCATTTTCTCTTGTTTTGCGGATGAGGTCGAACAAGTCGTATTTATTTTGAGCATGACAACTCCGGAAAGACCTTGTTTCTGCCAACTCTTAAGTACATGCTCAACCGATTTTTCTAGAGTGCACTTCGGTTAGATGGTACGTAGATAAGCTTGGCTTGTTGTGCGATAAAAATTTTTTACTTCTTCGCGACAGGCTGCTATTACCATGATTGAAAAGAGAATGGCCGCTAATTAAAGGAGTAAATGGCCACGAAACTGTGGAATACGTACTTCTTTTATACTCAGAAAAGCTACAAGAAGTCGTCTTTATTTGAGTTTTCCTTGAAATATCTTATTGGTAGGAAATTAGACCTAAAATGCAAGCTCCTTGTTATCTAGTGGGATTCTTAATTGAACAAGAAGAATCCAAGCCAATGGTAATATGGATAAATATTATTATTTTGTAAGAACAGGACTTCGGGATGTTGAAGCATACAATCGTTAATATTTGCGCTTGTTTGTTTTTTCAACCGCAACTCTGCCCTCCAGCTCTAGCTGTGAGTGTAGCACCAATAATAACTTGAAAACGTCTTTTCTCTATTTCCATCAATATCATCCAAGTAAGGGGAATAAGTTTAACCCATGATAAGACTATTTCCAGAATGGAAAGGACATTCTCAGACTCCCAAACAACATTCTAAAAATCTTCCCATCCGGCTGCTTCCCCCATTCAATTCGCCCATTCACGGGGGGTCTTACGCTGCGAATTTGTGCGCTGGACATATTCGCATTCATTAGCCAGTCATTTTGTGCTCACATGTGCCAGAGTTCGCTCGCAGTCTACATGAGGGACGATTACCCGACCAAGTTTGGGACTTTAGAATCTGTTAGGAGTATGGAAAGAGATCGTTGCTGTTACAATGTCCATGTTTTAACCTATTTTTGGGTGCCTACTGTTTGATTATTTTGAGTCTTTTCCTTATAGCTAATTTAGCTTATCCCATCTTTTCCCAAGCTCGCCGCAGTTTGAGGTTATCGAAGTACTTTTCTTGCGGGCTATCCAATTTTTTTATCCTCAACCGTATACGACATAATTTTCGTGTGTAAAAGCACTTCGACTGGTACCCTGAATGCATGTGGTCATGTACGTATGGAGCATACGTCCCTGGTTTTTAAGGCAAGCGCGATCCGACAAGTCCGATTCTTGATTACTGAATCGCCAAATCTCTCCGAGACAGCTCAGTCGTTTTCGGGGCGTAGCAAAAAGAAAAAGCAGAATTGCAACAAGCAGCTTACTGTTTTAGATATACACACTAAGGCCTTTTCTGAAAAAATATTATGCTACTATTTTTCTAACCCCGAAATTGACCGGACCGCTGTAGCGGTACAGCCCCTTAATGTTTTTTATTGGTTCTTTCTGGCATGCGCATGCAGTTTATCCTGGACGCTTATTTCGCCCACCCTTGTTTATCCCCTATGGTGGGGCGGAAGAAAGATAGTTTCAGGGACTTGACTAATCTCCGTGATTATCCAGATCTCAAACCATTTCCTAAAAGAAGACTATTAAGAAAGGAAGTACGCAAACCATTGAACGAGTTAACTCTATAATAACCATACAAACCAACATACTGGCAAAGGTCGCATGAATGATTCTGAGAAAATAAAGCTAACAGCAACACAACTTTTGAGAAAGGAAATTAAAATGAACTGGGATCCTGCATTTCCGTGCGTACTCTCAAAGTGCGTACTCTCAAAGTCAACGCAATTGTGTGCGTCTCTCAAAGTGCCGCTCCTCACTAGATGTATGTAGGGTACTGTTTTACGGAGCACGGTGCGCAGCACAGGTAACCTCATAGGTATAGGGCGGCTTCGATTTGTTTACGCTCCATTCCATGCTTCTGAAATCCCCTGAATAGTTTGGCTTTTCACGTTCGTATCGGGACTGTTCCTCTTCTGAAAAAGCCGGATTTTTCCACTTTTCGAACGCAAAGATAGTCCAAAAACTTGTACAACCTTCTTAGTTTTTGCTTCATTGTAGATATAGCCTTCTTCATGAATCCCGTTTGCTCAACACCTTAATTGGTCTTAGCAAAGTCTGGAAATCGGTTGTTATCAATGCCCTGCAGGCAAATTCGGCTTTCTCTGTTTATTCTTGGCCATTCAAACTACATTCGTATTTCAAATTTTGCGCGCTTCGTGCTCATGAATAAGTATGCTGTCCGCTATTATACGCGATGTTTTATTTGGAGACATGTCAAAGCAATGACGAATCACTCTGAACTATTTAAAAACAGGGCGGGACAATGCCTTTCTGAAAACCACCTAACAGTAAGAATAAGATTTCGCTCACCATTTTGTGCTCGGAAAATAGCGAAGGCTGACTTGTGGGCCCTTCCAAGAAGATGACCCCCCTTATTGTTTTTGGCTCAAAATCATTGCTTTTTTATTCAGCAAAGCATAATATAATACCATTGCTGCACCTGTCTAGCCCCCATGTGCAGGAATAATTACACAATCTTGGTTTTCACGTGACGTCAGAAAAAAAGCAAATCAAAATTTTTAGTTTATTTACTTTACCTCCGGTAAAGGTCATTTTTTACATATATCTATTGCCTGTCTTCTAGCTCGTTAGAACCGCTTGTTTTAAAAAATAGAACGCCGGTTTTTCGCAAAGCGTGACATCGGCATTGTTTCTTGGGTAACAATTTTACATTGCGAAAATTCATTCGCCTTATTTTTTCGAGTTGTGGAGTAACCATTATGTTGCAGAGAAGTGCATAGCGATGATTTTATCAGTTTTAACAAGAATAAACGTTTTGGGAGAGCAAAAGTAAACTCGATGTTTCCTTGGTTTCCGGCCGCCATGTTGGAGTCTCTCAGACGGCTCAACATGCGTCTCCATACTAGTACACTATAATTTTTTCAGTGATACCTTTTGCCGATAACTCGAGTACGGAATAGTCGCAACATCCCTGAAGCTTTGGCACGTTGTTTATTTCTTACTCTTCTACGATATAATCATTTCTTGACTCAATTTATTGAATGGAAAACGATTCTATTTTCACCTGCATGCTAATTAGCTTACTTGCGTGATCGATGAAACCACGAATACGTAAATAGGAATGGTACACTATTTATTGTGCTCGGAGTCTGCTTTGACTTATGCAATCTGAAATTCCTACAGTTGAGTGTTATACGAACGAGAATATAAATTAGGACGAGGGTTACTTACCTGTAGTAATTGGTGATTCTCTGAGTGTAATGCATAGCATTCAGTTCATATCCCTTTCAGCTATTTACTGACAACCCTTTGTTTGACCCCTCATTGGCATCCGTGTTTCAGGTTTTTCCCTACCCAAAAACCGAAAATGATCTTGGTGACTACGTGAGATAAATACAATCTAAATCGCCTGGGTGCTAACGCATTATACTCAGAGAATACCAATTATGATACTCCAAGGTAACCCTCGTCTAAATTTTTATTTCCTAAAACTTTTCCTTTGGGTGGTTTCCGCAATCCGGTTCCTGTATAAGCTGGTATACCTTCGGAAATGAGCCATATAATAATTAGCTTCCTAATATATATATTTATGGCCACCTAAAGCTGAAAGCCCTTGCCGGGTGTTCAGTAATCGATTAGCCTGCCCAGGAAAGTTAGATTTTGATTTGAGTTTGTAACTTTGCGGGAGGTTTGTTTGGCTGTACTATTGTTTGGGAGGACTCCAGAAAATGTCGGGGATGTCCACGCCATATTTCAATTCACATCGGGAGCGGGGTGGTGGAAGGCGGACGGGGAAAGGGGAAGATGATACTTATATGAAAATGTCGGGAATGCTCAAACGGCCATATTTCAAACCTGGGGGAGGGGGAAGGGCTCTTATATGAAAATGTCGGGATGCTCGTCCTCCGGGTACAAATCTGTTTTATTTAGGGTGTTGATGACTAAACGTTCACTATGCTGTCAAAATATCCTTTAGGGTGCGCGTAAGAAAATGATAATAAAAGAAACGCTCTCGTTTGTTTCCCTAATCATGGAGTACGCGAGTCGGTTCTATGAGTGCTCGCGGGATCCTTTCTTGCTAGTAATCGAACCTATTCCTTTCAAGTGTACTTTTTGGGGTGTAATGCAGCTCGAGCAACGCCCACATTAGTTTTCTATTCAGTTGCATTCATTTTTCTGACAAGCGTCCCATGATCTTCTCATATGGGAGTGTTCTCCGGATTCCAAATGTCTAACAGGACGTGACCCAGTCAGTGAAGAGGAGTGAAGCGGTGAAGGAGTGATGGCGTGAAATCGTTCCACCACTTCAACTTGGAAAATATTAAACATTTTTCAAGTTAAAAGCAGATTTTAAGTGTCAGCAATTAAGCCATCTTCCCTAACTTAGATCAGTACCTGATATCGCAAAATTCGAAGTTAATTTGTGGCACAGCTCTCTTGCTTGTGTTCCCACTTGCCGCGAACCTTTAGAAAGCGGAAGCTGAACAACGAACAGCTTATAGTAAAACATGACAAACAGATTGACAGAAGCTTGCCTCTTGTGACACAGAAATTATAAGGTAGTGAATTTCACCTAAGAATTGTATGTCACATGATGGAGCATTTACTCTCACGCTTTTTGGCATAAAAAATGAAGGCTGGGCTGTGGCAGCTTCAGGGAGCATGTGTTCAGATGTGAAGGCTTCGACTTCCTGCCGCATGTTGAATAATCCTTTGAAACATCATACCTTTGATGAACTCCTGAAATGTAAGGAGTTGGCCATTTTCGTGTAAAAGATCCTGAAATAGGAAGATTCCTTTCTGAAACCATTCTTTATAAAATATGGTCTGGTTTTCAATTAAAATTTCTTTGTTATTAAAAAATACCAAATCTTGGCCTATAGCACAATTGTAGGCTACTTTAAGCTCTAGAAAATGTTGTAGTATCGACTTGTAGAAATGCGGCAAGTTGGTTTGCCTCAGAAATTTTTTATTGTAATTGCATTTTAACAGAAAGTTTAGGCCACCATATTTATTCAGAAAATAGCTGGGAATCGTCTTCAAGCCTTTCACCCAAGGTTGCTCTTTTTTTAATAGTCTAGAGATCCAGGCAAGTTTTAGTGACTTGGACATTACCTCAATATTTGGCGCGCGCAAACCTCCGTGACTATAAACAAGAGACATTACTTTTCGTTTAATTTTGCTTTTTTTCCAATTAAACTTAAAAAGAAGCGAGTTAGTGGCTTTCATATATTCGGAAGGTGCATCAAGGATCGATATTGAGTACACCAGCTGTGAAATTCCAAGACATTTTGTTATAAGAACTCTTCCCAACAAGGTAAGGTTGCGAGATTGCCAGATGTGTAGAATAGTGCTTAGCTTATCCACTTTTGCTTTGAACTTTTTATATTCGTTTTGTTTTTGATGGTAAGATATAAACATTCCCAGCGCTCTAATTGGCTCCTTTGGCCAGTAGAATTGAAAAGGCTCGTCAACGTTGTGCCTCAGGGGCCTGGCGTGTAGTCAGCGAACTGGCTTATTCTTTTTTTAAAGATCTGAATACCTTGTATTTCTCTGTTTTGCCTTATCTTCGATACCAAGATTTCCACAGACAAAATATATAGATAAGGAGACAAGGGTCATCCTTGTCTCACACCTCTTGATAATTTGAAAGGACTATTACAAAAGCCATTATTCATAATGGGGCTCTCCGAGTTGGTGTACAAAGTTGATATCCATCGTTGAATACTGTCGCCAAAATTAAAGAGGGCAAGCGTCTTTTGAATAAATTTCCATTCAATGGTATCAAATGCCTTCTTGAAATCCAGTTGGAGGAGAATCCCAGGGATATTGTGGGCTGTGGTTTACTCTAAGATGTCGATGATTAGCCTGATATTTTGGCCGATAGATCTATCCTTTATAAATCAAGTTTGATCCGGGTTCATAAGACGTTTTAGTACCCTTTCGAACCTTTTGGCTGTTGTTTTCGACGCAATTTTGTAGTCCAGATTTAGTAAAGTAATCGGTTGCCAATTTGTTAGGTGCAGTAAATTTGAGTCCTCTTTCGGTATAAGAGTGATAGTGCCTCTTCGCTAGGATATTGACATTTCTCCTTCCTTAATACCCGCATTATAGCAATTGATCAGATCCTCACTCAGTAGGTAGAAGAAACAATTATAGAACTCCCAAGTAAAACCGTCTTCACCTGGTGATTTTCCACTGGAAAAGGTTTTTAAAACTTCTTTACATTCCTCCAGAGTAATTTCCCCTTTTAACTCCTCTTTTTCTAAGTCTCGCAGCTTAAGTATTTCCAAGTTTTGAACGAAATTTTCAAACCGGTCATCTTCAATTTCGATTCACCATTTGAAGTGCAGAGGTCTCTATAAACGTTTTCGATTTCTTTCATTATTTCATCGGCTTTGCGCAGTTGTTTTCCGTTTGAGAGTTCTAGTTCTGCTATTTTTTTTTTCTGCTGTAATTTCTCTTTTCTAGATTAAAGAAATATTTTGTAGGTTTCTCACCCTTTCCCGTCCACCTGGTTTTGGAGCGTAGCATTAAGACTCGGCGATCTCTTGATGTCAGAGAAAAGGTATAACAAAAAAAACCTGCCATCTAAAAATATGCAAATCATTTGAAGGGCAAACTGAGAGAAACAAATTGAGTGAAGACAACTGCCAGTTTGAATGTTTTCGCTTTCTCAGAGCTTCTAACGGATGTCCCTAAAGATTTCTAAAAAAATTAATAAAACATTATGTTATTTCAGAAATGATATGGTATGTGAAATGTGAAAAATTCGCCCAATAAATAATATACCTGCCCTTTTGAGGAGCACTAAGATGGCGTCCCCGTACAAAGCTTTATAAACATAACGTGAGTGGTACCTCTCTATCTGATGAGCTTACGATAACACATGGCGTGCCTCAAGGCTCCATCTTAGGTCCCTTGTTGTTCAACTTATATATAAATGATCTACCCTCCGCATTAAAGTCCAGCTGTATCAATTCCTCCGTTGACGATACCAAGATCTACTTCTCCCTTTTTGGTTAAAAACATGAATTCTTGCCTTGTAAAAACGACGGAAGACCTACATCTCATTGCTGGCTGGTGTTGTTCACACCAATTACTGATAAATCCAAGAAAACCAAACTCTTTTTTTTTTCGGGACAAGGCAACTTCTCGGTAAGGTATCAGACAAGAGAGTGCCTTTCGTTGACCAAGAACTCACTCCGGTATCCTCAGTTAAAGACTTAGGCATTACACTGGACTCGCACCTCAATTTTAATGATCATGTAAACACGTTAACATCGTCTCTCCTGTCCATGTTATGCCAGATTAATAGGGTGAGACACCTTTTTACTAAACCTGTTTTGTCAATTATTTTAAATTCTCTTATTTTTAGTAAACTCTTTTTACTGTTCCACTGTCTGGGCAGGCACCTGTAAGGAAAATGTACAGAAGTTACAATTAGTGCAACACTTTGCCGCCCGCATATTAACAGATACTAAAAAGTTTGATCACATTTCGCCTGTTCTTCGGGAATTAGACCATCAAAGACCAGCTATTTGTCCGTGATACTACCCAAGTATACAAAATTGTTAATAGTCTCGCTCCCTTGTATTTGATTAGTAAACTTAGTACGCGATCAGATATACACAACTACAACACAAGGAAAAGGGACAATTTAAATCTCCAGCTACTGCGCAAGGGTCATTTTACCATCGCGCTTTAAGTGCCTGGAACTCTTTGACTGCAGACACTAGAAATAGCCCTTCTCTATGTACTTTTAAGAGGGGCGTTAAACGCGAATTGCGGGATTCAGACCCTATACGTTAAATAGTTAATTAAATTTTGATTTATTAATTAAGTAATTTGTAATTGTACGCGTACAGTTTAGGTTTTTAATTTTGTAAATTTAAGCTTGTTCTACTTATCCCCTAGTTTTACCAATTGTACGTTAAATAGTTAAAGTGGTACTATGATCAAATTTTTACCCCTTGTTTTCTTGAGGGTATCACATAGTATTTCATGAAAGAATAAAAACACCGTTTACCGTTCGCAAATATCTGCTTTAGTTCTGGAGATATTTAAGTTGAAAAATGGTAAAATATGCAAATGACATGACTGATGACGTCATACATTCAACCCAATATTATATTGAGTTTATAAGTAGAGCTATCTTGGCCAATTTGCAGTGCAAAATATCGAAACTTGGCAGGCTTATAGTTCTACAGGAAACACGCCTATAGCTATAAAAAATCCTGTTTCCATGGCAACTCACTCTTTTCCAGTCCCCACCCACTTGATTTCAATATGTTGGTGATTTTCAGCTTGAAAATGTTAAACACGGCAACAAAGTCGAGCTAACATATTTAAAGGCTTGCTGGATCATGCATATAAAGTGCTGTTAGCAAATATCAAAATGGAACGCCAAAAGTGGCCAGAAAAGCTTTTAATATGGAGGAGGTCTGGAACCCAGTATGTTGCCATGAAAACAGATCTGTTAAGCTCATATTGTGGAACAGATTTAGAAGAATCTTATTGTAAAGAATCAAACATTTCTGATGCAAACTGGCTGAGTATCTCTTTTCATCATATTTGAACAAAATCTGGTTGAGTGTAAGACGTCAGCACTTGGCTAATTTGCATATTTTAAAAACTTGAATATCTCTTGAACGAAAAGAGATATTTGAAAATAGTAAACAGCGCTTTTCTTCTCATGCAGTCTACTGTTTATATATTAAAATGGCTTAAATAGGAAAGGTGCGATTTTCGTCTTTTTCTACTTATCCCCTAGTTTAACCAATTGTAAATTAACTCAGAATAGCCCTTTGGGAGAGTTAATACAATTATTATATTATATTGTATTGTATTGTATTGTATTGCATTGTTTTGTATTGCATTGCATTGCATTGCATTGCATTGCATTGGATTGTGTTTGTATTGTATTGTATTGTATTGTATTGTATTGTATGTATTGTATTGTATTGTATTGTATTGTATTGTATTGTATTGTATTGTATTGTATTGTATTCATTGCGCAGAATGCAACGGCATATCCGGGACCCTGACTGTGCCGCTGGCGGCAAATTTGAAAGTGGATTAGCAAAGCGGGCGCATAACAATAGAGAAATTGATGAGAAAATGCAGAGAAGGGCTTGCGTTTTCCAAGTTTCCGTTCAAACTATCCAACATTCCTTACTTTTAGCACATGGCTTTTAAAGAAGAGGGATCAATAAAAATTATTTTTCCATTTTCGTCTTTTTGCGTGTTCTTTATTCCCTGGCTATTTTTATTTGAAATTTGGCCATTTTAGTCACCAGCGAGTATGGAAAGTCGCTTTTGATTTACATCAAGACTCGATTTCTCTCAAACCAATACCCTGATCCCTGTTTTAGCATGTGGTTATGGCAGTCGAGCTTCCAATGAAGCTTTACTCAAACGTTTGTGTGGTTTTGACGTTTGGAAGTTCTGGCTTTGCCCGAATTTTGGCTTCAAAAGTAGCTATTTCAGCGCTCCATTTATACGGCCTTGACTCTTTTAGAAGTAAAATTTTGAGAAGCAATGAGTGGGGAAATAAGTATTCATATGGCTTTAGTTGTTTGACGCTTTAAGATTGCCCTGCCGAGTTTTTGCGGAATTCCGACCAATGCAAGTATTATTTTTCCACCTTTCGTGCAACCAACTCCCGCAGCTCTTCGCTTCTTCACTAAGACTTGCATCAGACAACTGATAGCTCGGGCTTGCTTTGAAATTCCCGCGAGAGTTAAAAGGATCCAATTTTGAATAATTATCTCGCGCAAACAATGGGAGAGTGCTCGTTCAGGCGCAAGACGCATTCAAGCAAAAATGCCATTAATTTTTGTTTTCCCAACCGTCGTACGAATAGAAAAGACCTATGTTGTCTTTGAAGTCCTTGATCAACGTACAGACTGATTGTATAATAGACTGTGTCTAATAAAATGTTTTGACCGGTCGAGTAATGGAGGACAACGATAAAATAGAAGCAAGTGTTTCGCGCTCCGCACTTTCCATTTGACATTGTGGAAAAACTTTTGGCTTCCGCGCTCAAACCATTGCGAGTATGACATGCCAACAAAAAAGAAGAGAATGCCCCTGCAACACGACTTTGGCGACAAAAGTCTTTGTGAAGAGCGTAGGCTGCATTTAAATTAGAGCGACAGCCGCCGATTCATTGACGAGAGCAGTCGGAAATCCGAAAGCTTAATCTATGCCATCATTATTCCGTGCATTGAAAAACTGGGCACTGCAAGTACATGTCGCGAAAGACAATAGCATTCTGCGCGATGTGTGTTGTGTTGTATTGTATTGTATTGTTTCCAATAACCTGCGATTCAAAAACGGCAAAAGCCAAAATCTTGGCAAGGGTGTTTATATGTGTTGCGTTCCTTTGGAGTGATCTACATGGATCAGGATCAGTGATCTAAGATCACTTGCTTCAGAGGAACCCTACATCAATCATCTATTACAGTTTTTAATTTGTATTTAAATTTGTAGTGGTAATGGCAATCGAAATTCTTTATTTATACTGGCAAATCTACTAAGCTTAAGAGCTACTTCACAGGAATCCCATTATTAAAAAAGTATAAATGTACATCAGTTACAAGTGAACAAAATTTACTTAACGATGTATTCTACTTGGAGCTCTACACGATGATTCATTCTTGACCTTACTTGATTTTTTTGCAAGTAAAACGGCTGTAAAGATAGCGGTCTTTTCCAAACGTCTGTTGATACTTTATAATTAGCAAGGGCAGCTGAAGCATTTAAATCGCAAAGCCGTCTTTGAGGTAGGAACCCTGCTTTCTTGATCCATACAGGTAGCTTATGGGTTCCGTATTTTCTTGGTGAAACGCCGCATCTCCGAGCTTGACTTGTAAACAATACTCTATAAGGAACAATTCGAGGTATAACAATAAATTTAAGGTGTTGTGACAACAATGCTGGCCAACGTTCTCAGCACACTTTGAGCTAACCCCCACCCCATATCAAAGTACAGTAGAGTACAGTAGAGCACAGTAGAGTACAGTAGAGTACAGTAGAGTACAGTAACGTACGGTACGGTACGGCACGGCACGGTACGGTTACGGTTACGGTTACGGTACGGTACGGTACGGTTACGGTACGGTTACGGTACGGTACGGTTACGGTTACGGTACGGTACGGTACGGTACGGTTACAGTTACGGTTACGGTTACGGTACGGTACGGTTACGGTACGGTACGGTTACGGTACGGTACGGTTACGGTACGGTACAGTAGGGTACGGTAGGGTACGGTACGGTAGGGTACGGTCGGTACGGTAGGGTACGGTACTGTAGGGTACGGTAGGGTACGGTAGGGTACGGTACGGTACGGTAGGGTACGGTAGGGTACGGTACGGTGCGGTAGGGTACGGTACGGTGCGGTAGGGTACGGTACGGTACGGTACGGTACGGTACGGTACGGTAGGGTACGATAGGGTACGGTACGGTGCGGTACGATACGGTATGGTAGGGTACGGTAGGGTACGGTACGGTAGGGTACGGTACGGTACGGTACGGTACATGCCCATAAGTAACTTTCCAGTTTCCAAGCACCTGGGATGGTTAGAATGCTTGTATGTCAACTGACATCAAATATCGGGATCTAGAGCAGCAGTAAACACGGATCAAGAGACTGCATTCTGGCGGCTTCATTATACTGTAAGTACATCTCATAGCATCATCATCATCATCATCATCATTTATTTCTTAATAAAAACCAGTACATTATTATCGCTTTGTCGGGCATTGTGGCGCATTTTGCGGGCTAAAATGGAGAATTTGGCGGGCTAAAATGTATTTTCATGCCCAAATCATGGCTGAAAACATAGTAAACAGCGAGGAAAATCTAAATTCTCATACATCTCAGTCTTCTCAACTAGAGGAAGAAGATCTACAAAAGTTAGAGGTGGAATCCGTGCCAGTAAACACCAAAAAGCCGCGTGTAGCAGCTCCATGGCCGGTGGCGAAGTGCCTGTAAGTTTTGCGGCTTTAAGCCAAACATTGTAAGCTTCAGTTGCTATTAATTTCAACACTTACAAAAACGCTTTGTCGAACTTTCCTTTCATGTCTTCCATAATTTTTGAAAACTTGAGAAGATTTCGTAATTTCTATAGCCAGCGTTTGGGCATTTTCATTAAGGGAAAAATAAAAGCCATTCAACTTGTAAATGCTCGCGTGATTGTTCTGACTGTTTTGTTCAGTTTGTTTTAATTTTTTTCAGTTTTTATTTTCTCAATGCCTTCCAAAGTGATATTAATAGTCATAGAGTTTATGTTTATGTTCTTGGGCATAAATGTGTTTTGGGCCTTTCTCAGGCTCATTTTAGGCTCAAATGAGTCTGAGTCGGGCCCAAAACAAACTTATGTCCGCGAACATAAACTCTATTGTTACATTTTACAGTTGGACTGGCCCGCGGATAGCTATGCTAGTCTAGGCGGGCCAGTCGATCAATAGTTACCGCGAGTTCGCTCGACACATTCGACACCTGGAAATATTTCTTACAAGACCTTAAAATTACTAAGCGTAGACGAAAAATGGTGAGTATGTGTGCCTTAACATGTGGGGGGTCGCGATTTTATCAATTGTTATGAGGAAGATTCACTTAACTTAAATAATATTTTCAAGTGGAAAAACCCTTAGCCGAAAATTATTCGACCGATCCCCAGGCGATAAATAATGATCGGTCTCTTATGAACTTGAAATTTCCAGCGCCAGACTGCCTCGTGGTATAGTTTTCAAAAATGTGCAAGTATTTACTCTGCTTTCGTTACCTTTTTTGCTACTTGTTCTTACTTTAGGGTTTGCCGATAAAACACAAGATAAGAAAAACAAAATAATAGTTTACAATTTGATACCAGATGCAATGTACAGTCTACAGTGTTATTTCAAAAATAAATCGTAACTTTATCTCTAGGGTTAAAAACGTTCTGCAAAAATTTTCATCTTTGCAAAAGAACGATGTGATCTTCAAAGTAGTCAGTGCGAACTGTTTTCTAACTCTGAAAAATTCGTAAAACAAGATTTAGGACAGACATATATCCCTCAAAGTTCAGTTGAGTCACAACTCAGTTCATACCCATATATGAAACGCAAAAACTTAAAACCAAAAATATATAGCACAAAATGACAAGCAGATTGTGCGTCTGGTAACACTGACAGAAATTATAAGGGAGTGAATTTCACATAAATGTTTTAAGTCACATGATTAAACATTTCTGCTTTTCTGAAAGTTTACGAGGAAGACTACCATCAAAAGGGAAGGCTTCTACCTCCCGCATGTTGAAAAGTCCTTTGAAAATTCTCATCGAACAAACGATGGCAGGTTGAAAATCGCTCAATTTCGCGCGTCTTGCTGTCACATCAGTTTTTGTCTGCCATTTATTCTCTTCGGGGTAATAACGTTCAATTCGTATTTGTTTCGGAGTGTCTGCCGCTATACCCGGGACACACGGTCTTATCTCTACGAGATACAACTCATCATCAACGGCCAGAAAATCAACATAACTGTATCCTAGTCCATCTCTGACGCCCGTAATAATCTGCCATTCATTTGTTTTTTCATCGTACACCTCAAAATCATAAGAAAACGGACACACCCGAGGAGGACCTGACGGTCCAGTAATGTAGATTCTCTCCTTCACAGCAGCACCCCTAGCCCGGCACGTCGCCATTTGAGTATTAGCAGCTTTATCCCACTGTTTTCTGCTGAGCTCAAACCTGTCAACATCAGTCAAAATTGTGCATTTGCCACATTCCCTGCCACCAATGAAATAAATAGAATTCTCGTTGGCTACAATGCAGAAATCATCTCTCATGTTCAAATGATCAAATGATGCTACATCTTCCCACGAGTTTGTTTCCGGTTTGTACTTTGTGAGGAAGGAAGTATGTTTTCGGCTTCTGCACGTTTGGTCGGAGCTGCAACGGACATGCCACATTCGTAAATGGTTTTCAACACATGGTTCAGACAGCAAAGCATACATTTCATCGCCATTGCTAACAAATGTTTTCCGTAAATATCGTCCTTCTTCCCAGGCTGGTAATTCCGTGCAACTGTTAGAATACGGATTATATGTTACCTGCTGTTTGAAAGAATAAAGTGGATTATTCGACATGTACCGCGCAGTACCATGCAATTGACCATCACAAGGGACAAAATCATGTTGCATAATTGATTCAGTTGGTATCTCGCCTAACTTGCACCAGATATTCTCACGAAGAATGTAGCACAGAACATCTTTACCCACATTAACTACAACAACAGGGATCTCCAGCGACTTTCTGGGTGGAACACTGAGGCTCTCGAAGTTTTTACAGTCAAGTAAGTTGATTGCATCCTTTACCAGCGTCAGACAGTTGTTATTGTCTTTCACGAGCTTATTTCTCACGATTTTATGTCGAAGAAAGTCACGCGATACGTAAACAAGCCGAACGTGACGAAACAACTCCGCGAAAAATATTTTTCGTCCGCTTCTGTCATGTTCAATCCATGCTAGAATGATCTTAAACACATCTTCCTCGGCGCTAACATCAAGTTCATCACTTGAAATCAACATTTCAACCTCTCTGCTCGACATATTCAAAACATTTTCACGGTTCGTAGCGTAAATGGAGGTAAAATTGGCGCAGATAAATTTACTAGTGTTGGAAAGGAGGTCTTCACATTGATATCTTGCAGCAAAATAACGAGTTGAAATACAATTTGAAGTGTTCAGCGTCTGTACTAAAACCCCACCAGCGAGAAGTTTTAGTTTCTCAAGAAACAAATAATCAGCCACAACGATCAGGTCTCGGGCAGTGTCTTCGGTCAATATCTGAACATCGCCGGTGTAAATAAACTGCAGAGTGGCCGCCATGATTGACTCGGTAAACATCTCCAACCGAACTACTCCTTCTTGAGTCTCCTTCATGTCGCTGTTCAGCATCTTTTCAAAGAAGGGACTGGCCTCTGAGAGTACCCGTCTGTGAGCTTTGAATTGTCTGCCATCTTTGACCATCAAAACAACATCGCATGGCTTGTCGAGCGTGTCCTTTGGTATAAAGAGTTCACTTATATCTTCCTTCTGTCGGCTTAGAGTGACTTTTTCAGAACTATCAGCAGATTGTCCCTCGGCTGCCATCTTACATGTGGATGTAATGCCTAAATGATCAATGTTTAG
>JAHPZR010030777.1:0-2500 GCA_019787425.1 Platygyra sinensis
TCTATAAAAAACAAACAAACAAACAAATTACACCATGGAAAATGCTTTGTACGATTTTATTCACGAGTTGAGGAGTATCACAAAACTCACTCGTTCGCTACGCTCACTCGTTCGTTTTCTGATACTCCTCAACTCGTGAATAAAAATCGTACGCGCGCATTTTCCATGGAGTAATCACTATATCTTACCGGTGCACGTTTTCCCGTCTCCAGTAAACCCAGCTTTACAGGTACAACGATAAGAACCGCGAGTATTCTTACAATCGGCGTTCACGTCACACACGGAGACAGAAGCACTGCATTCATTCACATCTAAAAACAAAATGAAAAGCAAATCTTATTCAGTAAATTAGACCACAGAAGAAAACTACGTTTATATCGTGCTGCAACTAACGTAAGTGTTTAACGTTGCAAATTTACAAACCTGTACAGTACTTCTCGTAAGATCATGATCAATACAGGTGGAAAATTTTAATATAAGTAAATGCAAATAGGAATTGAGATTGTCAAACTACTTTCTATTTTCAATAAAAATATATCAGGATTACCACTTTACTTTACTTTTTCCTTCTGAACACAACACTTAAGTATGATGCACTACTGAAATAATTTAGTATTCCGCTACTCTCTAACCGGCGCATGTTTTTCCGTCTCCACTAAATCCAGCTTTACAGGTACAACGATAAGAGCCGCGAGTGTTTTTACAATCGGCATTGACGTCACAAACGGAGACAGAAGCGCTGCATTCATTCACATCTGCAATGAAATGCAAAATCGTGCTTAGTCATATCACGTCGGCAACAAAACCATGATATTTCGTACTGCACTGCACAGCACCAGTCGAGGGATCCAAATGCTTTCAAAGATCACCCTTGAAATTCCAAGGGTCAATGCGTGTAGATCGCTTGAAAACTTAAACGTTTTACTTTCAGTATCATCTCAAGCTCGCTTTAATAGCGTAGATCAATGTATATCTAGCTCACCGCCAGCAAATGTAATGCTAGGTGAAACCCTCCTACGGACTAGCATCCAATCCATAGGAAAATATCAAGTCTATGTGGTTTATTGATGTTGAAGTTGTACCCTTTTACTTTTGCAGCATTAGAAACCAAGCGATCAAGTTTCAAAGACGTTTTGAGGTTTCGAACCTCCCCTTTCCTTTTTAACTTACCTTCCTTCTTCATGTCACAGTAAGCGAGTACAGTCTGCCCGGGTATTATAGAATCGAACCAATATTGGCCGCTGACCGCTTGTCCTCCTTCGCTGGCCTTGATTTCTTTGCACGTTTCAGCGGGCAATTCAGGGATGGAACCAAGCATTACTGAAAAAGAATGTGTGTTTTTTTTTATCTTTGCGTAAGTGATTCGTATAAACATTACTGATTTCTTTTGATATTTATGCCGGGGCCGATACATTTTACGGAACTGAATTCGGGAGTTCTCTGTGGGGTCACACTAGTTTGCTGAAGGTGATATAGTGTGCAACAAGTGATAAACTCGTGAATAGGTATTTCTTTGCGACTTATACTGTGGCGGTATTAATAGAAACTCGAGTGATCTTTTATTGTTAACAATGTCCAAGATAATTTAATTATCATTTTAAGCAAATGTTGGGCGAAAAAGGCGCACCACGGCTGGTAAGCGAAACAACATACCAGAAATGTCGATCCGAAAGGTGGCGATAAGGGAGCGGAGAGACGGAAAAATGTTTTTGCCTAGAGATATACTCGCTGTGATGGTGAAAGCAAGAGGGGATATTTGAGAATGCGACCAGTCTTTTATACTGGCGGACAGATAACACTCTTTAACACGATTGGCTGTTGAATCACAAGAAAGGAAAAACCATCGGATTAACAAATATGTACCTTGACTACAATAGGTCAATTTATCGACATAAATAACATTAGGCCTTAGCATAAAGTTTGTTCTTTTTTCCCGGTTGCATAAAACTCACCTCTTTCCCAGTCTCGTCTAAAGTAATATCTGGCAGAGTCGGGAACGAAGTCTTCAGGCCTCGCTTCCTTGGTGCGGTTGTTCAATTCACACATGTCTTGGTAAATGACGAAGTTAAAGCTCTGGCATCTAATGTCACGATAACACTCTTGCAAGCATATGTTACCCAAAGTTGCACCGGTGATCTTTCTAAAGATGTGTCCCTGTAGCATCATCCCAAATATGGAGACTTCGCGCTTCTGCTCGCTAGGGCTGCATTGCTGACCAGTAACTTCATGGATCACGTGACACAGGGCAAGTAGAACCGTGATGGAATGAAGCCGTTTTGCACTCATTTCTCTTCCAGTCCACCACAGAAGGAGACCTGATATTACAGAAATATGGGCAAATATCATCATTTTATCGAGTGGAAGCTTTTAATATATCTGTTATATGTAGTAAGCTTATTATTTTATAAGAGAGAAAGCAGAAGATACAAACCAAATCGCATAATTTGGGGAAAATGTCTAACCTTACTTCGGAATACCCCTGACTCTTTTTGACGTGGCA
>JAHPZR010030778.1:0-2500 GCA_019787425.1 Platygyra sinensis
CACACCCTCTCCACTTAGGGTTTCTTTGTTGTAGCCTTCCCCCAACACGTCCTGAAATTTGAGTTTATGTTGAATTCATACTTTCTGTCAAAATGTTTCCAAGGCTTCTAAATGAGCAGTGACCTTGGGTACTAACTATGCTTGCCTGGGTGCATTCCATTCGACCAAAATTTCCGGAAATTCTGGTTCAAAATCAGATGGAACTGAACTAGTTTCCAGAAATTTGTTTCAAAAAGTTTGGTCAATCTCTCAAGGTTGTCTTTTTTTTGTAAATTTGAAAATTCCGGATATTTCCTGTTCCATTTGGCATTTCTACCCAGTAATGATCCTGGCCTTGGTTCCCTTAGATGGTGGCCAGTCACTACACTGGATGCCAAAATGATCTGAAACAGGTCGAGCCTGTTCTTGATTGCCTATAATATCTTCCACAAAAACATTGGAATCTGATTTTCTGGAAAATTGTGGACTGGTCATTCCAAATTTCCCGTTGGTCAGTTCACCCTGTTTGCGAGAAAAGTTCACAGGTTTCTGTGACATCACACAAAATGATGTTTGGGTCAGCTGGGTAAATATCAAGGAAAATTTTGCTTAAAGTGCATGTGAAGTAAAAAATAGTTGCTGATTATTTAAAGGACCTTTCAAAGTATAGAAGAATAGAATTTTCCTTTTTAGAATGTCTTGTTTTGTTTTAGAGATATTTAAGCTTTTGTATTATGCAAATGAGGAAAGTGATGACGTCATAGGTGGTTTCACTAAAAAGTACAATACACTATAAAGAATATCCCTAGAATTATTAATTAAAGCAGTGTTGTTTAAACTTGGCACCAGAACTATACATCACAAAAGGAGCAAAATGACACCTGTCGTGTCATTGCCATGACAACAATTATGCCACTGGTCCCGTTTTAATTAAAACTAAAATTCCCAGGTTAAAATATTAAACAAGGATCATCCACTTGTAACAATCTAATGGGAAGAGTTATGACAATGTGGGAACCATGCGTGTTCCGAGCTAGACCCTCTGTCCCACAGATAGGGATATTTGGTTTTCCATAGAAAGAGACTGGAGCCAAGAGTAGTAAGTGTCATTCTGTTTCTTTTGTGATGTATATTTCTGGTGAAAAAAAAAAATGTGAAGAACATTGCTCCAATATTTCTGGAGATATTCTTGATTGAGTATTGTACTGTTTTAGTGGAACCACCTATGACATCATTACTTTCCTCAATTGCATAATACAAAAATGTAAATATCTAAAAATAAAAAAAGATATTCCAAAAAGGAAAATGCCTCTCAAATAAGCAGCAATTATTTTTTACTTCATAGGCACTTTAATAAAATAATTCTGAATGCCTATTAAATTTCTCTACACAAGCAGCCTACAGCACTTGAGAGTCAGCCACTTCATAACAATCCTTCAGCATTCTATCAAGTAATTCCAGAATTGTGCTCTCAGAATAGAATGAGGTTGGTTTGGCCTGGTAGAAGATACCCTTCCATTTGACATAAAAAAAAACTTTAGGAAATTCAAACCAGACTTTTTGCTCAAATGTAAATGCAACACTTAACTACCACAGTCTGAGCGAGTATGGATATTTTTCAGAGGTCCATAAAGACTTATAATAAATAAATGTTATGAAAATTCTCTCTGCCCCTGACAAGCCTTGGCCTTTCTTCCACCTCTAACATCATCACTTTTGACCAAAATTGGCATCAACTTCTGCAGGAGAAGATCTTTCCAATGATGCCTAGATCAGAGTGATTGGCCTAATGGAGCTTGAGATGTGTAAAAAATGCTCAAAAAGATGAGGGAAAAACTCAGAGAAAAATTTCCTGCCACTACACCTAGCTGCTCCATGGTAAAAATTGGCTGCCTCCATGGCTCTTTCTTAGAAGTTTTTTTTAACCGGAAGCAAGCCCAGTAGAAGGTCAATCACTGCAGCAAAAAGAAAAGAAAAGGAGAAAAAGGAAAGGGGAAAAAATTAAAAAATCGAAAAGCCTATAATTCTGATTTCTGTGCATGCCCGAGCCAAATTAAAATGTCGTAAAACAATAAATTGTAAACGCGAATCTAGTGGCAAGAAGGGCTAGTTGTTGTGTTGCAAATGCATTTTCGACCAGAATAAAGCTAATTTGACCGAGATCCAGCCTCAAAACCACCAAAATGTCTAGAAAATGCATTTTTGGCAAAAAGTTCCAGGAGTCAATGGGTTAATTAACAATTAATTCTTATGTTATTGTCTTACCACAAAAAGAAAAAAAAAAGATTTACAAAAAGTAATTCACAACATAAACGAGGGTGAGGAGTAGCTACATTAGGCTTCCTTATCACAATAACCAAGAATTTTATTAAATTGATAGATAATCACATTAACACACATGAAAAAATTACTTGATTCTGATTGGCTGAGAGCAGTGCAGTTCAAGTGTAACACCAGTGCAAAAAGTGCAACACTGGTGAAAAAAGTGTTAACAGCAGTGCAAATTACACATCATAATTCT
>JAHPZR010030778.1:7500-15000 GCA_019787425.1 Platygyra sinensis
AAAGGGTTTGTATATATTTGCACGAAATATTAAACATCACAAACTTTTGACCCATCAAACAGTAGGTCAATTTATCAATAATTCAGGATATTTTCAAAGCCATTGCTTAATATTTGCATAGCCAGATTAAAAATACACAACTCGACGTTGCTTTGTTCTAAGGACAAAGTACTAGCTTCAAGTTTATGCACTGTACACACGTACCTGAGAAGATTTGGCAGTTTTCGCCTCTCCTTCTTCTTCATCTTGTTCAGGAGACGCGACTGCTTCGTATCTTGATAAACTCTCCAACTGTGTTAAAATTCTCGGTCGTTTATGGATTTCATCCTGTGTACAGTACAATAAAGAGGATTAAAATGAACAGTAAACGAATGGCGCGAGCCGATAAAGACCATCCAAAACAAGTCTGAAGTCACAGATTTGAAGGAATAACACCAGCTTTACCTCGTATAATGCTAAATTCCCTGCTTTCCCGGACACAAAGCTAGCTTGTTTGTTTACTTCTCTCTCTGGCGCTGCAAACAAAAGACGTATAAAAAATCGTTTAAAATTAAGCTTAAGCTTATGCGCTTACAAGCGCGAGAAAAACGGAAACATCGTGCCAAGTTTGTGCCGACCTTTCTCTTAGAGTGAGTGCAAAAACGAGAGACACCACGTGAAGAACAAAGTAGGTAACAACTGATGTGTGACAAAGAATGAAAAATATTTTTGCTTCACGTGGTCGCGGTCTATTCAATTTTCCCTCGTAGAATTGCCCGAGAATTGTCGTTTACATACAAGGCTCGATGATATTCACTTGAATATCCGTTGACAGATTCACTCGTCGGTAGGTTTCCTTGGTCTCTTTTGTTCCTTCAGTATCAGCCTTTGACACTTTAAAACGATTCTCAGACATTTTCTTACAACACACAGAATGCTACACGAGTACAAAAATAAACATATTCACGGTGATCCCAAAAAGTCAACACAGCCGTCGCTTCTCGCGAGGTCTTGAGCGTTGGGGAGAGGTGGGGGTGGGGTGGGGCAGTAGGGTTCGACGTTGGAATCTGAGGAGTAAACAGATCTGGGGCCCGTTTCTCGAAGATCCCGGTAATTACCGGGCCCGTAAAGCTGTTTTGATTTCCATTCCAGATGGGAGTATCAAAAGGTTTGAAAATTGTACAGTAAGTTATCAGCTAAATTTTTACCTAATATCCATTTGTAGTATTATAATCATTTCAATGTTATTATTATTATTATTATTATTATTATTATTATTATTATTATTATTATTATTATTATTATTATTATTATGTAAAGCGCATTAGATCATATTGTAATGTATTTTGCGCTATAGAAATAATAAAGTTATTAAAAAAACAAAATGGACTTCATTAGAGGTCAGCATACACCGTACTTTTCTTGAGACTTTGATTTCAAAATAGGATTTCGGGCCCGTTAAGTTACCGGGTCTTTCGAGAAACGGGCCCCAGATCTGGATGACCATTGAATATTGATATGGATTATATCCAAAATTACAATTTGATTTCCGGTTATTTTTCTCGGCACATCAGAGGTTAGAAACTGGAAAATTTTAGCAAAACGTAATTGTAAGGAAATTAAATTTCCGCTTTTCCGTTGTCGTACTGAGTTCCTGATTTCCGAACGTTTTCGAAAATCTAATCGTTTTAGCATGGAATTCCCTTTCAAGTGTTGTGCACGAGTTCAAATAAGCATTATGATTAATACTGAATGCTTCAGTGAAAGAAAGACAAGTCGCAGAAGAATAAAGTAAACAAACCACTTCAAAAAAAAAAAAAAAAAAAAACTGAAAACACTTCAGCTTGTCAAAAGTCCACTTACAACAAGCATTACTTCTTAGCTATTCTTCATCTCCAATGCAATGAACGGTCCACAATCTGTCCTTTCGGTGGCTAATGAAAAGAAGAATCTTAAGAATGGTTTAGTGTTGTTCGTTAATCATTGTGTCCATTTAACATTTAAAAATTTGTACATACGTTTTGATAGGATTAGGTTAGTTTATTTTTAAACACACGACCCCACAAGCTATACTGCTTTAAATATATCGTGTATAAATAAAGATTATGTATGTATGTATGTTGCAAAAATTCATAAATTCTTACTTTGGCCTCGATTCCTAAACAGGTATTTTATATTGCGTACCAACTCGTTGCCAGCTTACCTGTTGCTTCAGAATTGGAATTCGGGAGGGTTTCCACTCCGAGCCTTCGAATCGGGAAAAAAATGTTAATAATTCCTTCGATTTCTAACAGGACGATATTGGCGAAAATAGAAGCAGCGATATCTTCACATCCTCTCACGATGATGGTCATGAATAACTGACCATAACATAGGCCATCATGCACTGCGCTCGTTCACCACTCGTTCGTTCTTGTAAACTTTCGTTGGTACCGCTTTGGCTTGTTTGACTTTTATCTACCCCCGGGGTCTCCGACGATGGCTCAAAGTACTGTGCACCTCCAAACTCGCAAAGATGCGTTTGGGAATGTGTCGTCCACCTTCACTTTCAGTTTTGCTGTTTTTGACATATCTCGGAAATATCATTGTTACCGTGAAAGGTAGAGTTCGCAAGAAGACTTCGTAAATTAAGATTTATTATCCATGATGCCCCTTGGATAACGCAGAAGGCGCTTAGCGCCGAGTTTGTTATGATCATCTCGCACCCAACAAGAGTAAGTGCCAAATACATCTGAAATTGTAGTTGATCGTGATCGCCTGATTCTGTGTAATGTGGACATTTGATATTGTGGTAAAAAACAAATCAAAATGTGGTTTATCATGGTCTGTACTCTTAATCTTATCAACGGGTACGAGTCATTACTCTTTTCCCAAACATTTTTTTTCGTATTGCATGTTGAGCGAGTTTACAAAAGTTTTTGAAAGGAAAGTCTGGCGTGCACAAGTAGCTCATTTGCATAATGCAGTGCATGCACTTTCAAAAAAACAAATCGAATGTGGGTTAGCGTGATCTGTACTTTTATTTGTAAGACTTAAGGTCGGCACACACGATGGGACCAGTCCCTGCAACAAGTCACAGGGACTAGTTGCATCGTGTGGACTGGCAACTGGCAACTGGCAACTGGCAACTGGCAACTAGTCCCATCGTGTGTGCCGACCTTTAAACTCTTATTGACAACGATACACATCATCATTTGTTGTGGACTCACTCAATAGGAGTGTCAATAAAGAGTACAGACCACGCTAAACCACATTCGATTTGTTAAGTCGAGGTTTCCTGAGCATCTTGAAAACCCTTGAAAATCCTTTCTTTTAAGGAGTCCAATTTCAAGGCCTTGAAAGTACTAAATAAATTGTTTTTTGGTCCTTGAAAGTGGTTGATTTTTTTTAACAATATCAAAAATATTAACGCTTATAAGTTTTTAAGTAAATGAAGGCCAGTGAACACAAAATAATGTTCAGATACACAGAGTACATGTATAAAATTCTTGAAATGCCTACAAAAGGTGTGAAAACACTCATTTTCTGTTAATTCCCTGTTGTGCCCTCTTGTTACTCTTACTAGTGCAGAGATGTAAGTTGCACATGCTTTCAAGATCTCAATGTCTGGCATTTCACAAGTGTGTCTGAAAGACACAAACATTTTGTTTGGTAACTGGAGGTAAATTCGTATAAAGAAAAATCCTTGAAATTTCAATGAAGAGTCCTGGAAAGTCCTTGAATAGTCCTAACTTGAACTTTTGCTCTGAAAAAGTGTATGAACTCTATTGAGTTAACTGGTAAGGGAGCATTCATTTTTTAGAAGTGGGGTGGGCCGGAGGAATTTAGAGGAGGGTCATTAACTTTTTGCCTGCCCAAAAAGGGAGGGTCAACATAAATTTGACACAACAAAGAGGGGGGGGGGGGGGTCACTTAATTTTGTCTTAATATTATACAATTAAGTTTATACAAACTGATCTTTGAACCCTTAACGTTACTGAGCTAATTTGAGATAATTTTAAATTTTAACGTTGTGCCACTGAAATGTATAAAAGCCCCAGTTGCACCAACTGAATTGATTATTAGATGATGACAACAACAACAACAACAACAACAATTATTAATATCTGAAAGAAAATGTTAAAGAGAAGTTTGGTTAACACAGACTGAGGGGGCGTAAGGGTTTGCGGTAATGCGGTTTTGCGGTAATTTTTATTTTAATTCGCGGTATTGGGGTTTCAAAACACTAAGCAGTTTGTGGTTATTACAACCTTTAGGTCGCGGTTTTTCCGGTGAAAAAAAAAATGTCTGCGGTGATGACACTCTTTAGAACAGTCGGTATATCCGGTTGTTTTGCAGTGCGAGATAAATGTTTTGTTTTACAACGCATCAGGGTTATTATATCAGTTTACAATTTTTAAACTCTCTGGTTTGCAATTACAGCCTTTTCCAGTTAATACTTAACTGTTTTGGGCCAATCGTACAGCTTTACAGCCTCGTGTTCTCGCTGCTTTGATTTAATGCATGACAGTGGCAACTGAGGTTGTCAAGGTCGCAGCTAAAGCGAAGCCAAGAGGACGCGTGCATGCGGTCTCGGTATTCGGGAAAAATCTGATGCGGTTTGCGGTTTTTTGGCCTATTTCTGTGCTGTTTTGCGGTTTTCAGGCCCCCCTTGTGCCCCCTCCAGACTGGTTATTAAATGTCACAGTTCCATGTCTGTCACTGATCAGAGTCAGAGTCACTTAGGCTCTCACTATTAGACAAAGCCAAGGATGGTGGTAAGGAATCAGAAATGTAGGCCTTAGCAGCTTCTGAGAATCAGTTGTCTGACTTGAGTGTCTCACGCAAAACCTTAGCCTCCCTTCTTGATAACCTTGCTAATGTTGCAATGAAAATGTCTTCCACCCCAATAGTTATATTTTCAAGACCTATCAACGTTGTCATGGTTGACCCTTGGTAAAACCTATTGCAGAACTCTTGTTTTTGCATTCTCCATCCTGGCTAACTTTCGTTTGATACCTTTCCTTTTGTTTTGCTTCTTCTTTTGAGCTTTGGAGGTAGATGGCTTGAAGACCAAGCCCTTGAATGTGCTCTGTAACTCCTTTAGCTTTTCATCAACCTGAGCCATAAATACCTAGCTCATTAAGCTTGTTCACTGTAGCAGAATTAGAGTCATGGTGAATAGATTTCCTAGGAGAAAGGCACCTACCACTTTTATCAAAAAGGCCTTGATCCATGGCTACCACTTCGTTTTTGAGCTTGTTTACTTCAGTTTTCAAGCTAGTGAGCTGATCCAAATGTTCAGACAAAACAGCTACATCACTGGCTCTTGGAAGATATGAAGTGGTAAAATACTTTCCACATTGGCTGCATGTCAACATTTACAGAGTCTCTCGAAAATGCTATTACTCAACTAGAAGCAAATTCTGGAGAAAAGCTGTGGCAAGTCTTTGAGGGATTGATAAATGACAATATCATATTGAAGAAGATATCTGAATTTAACTTAGCACCAGTTAAACCCTACATTTTGGAGCGCACAGACGGAGGTCCAGGTGTAGTGGTGAGCAATTCTGAAGTCAGGTTCAGAGTTGCTGAGATTGCCCTGCTTCACAATTCTGACTGACATGCTAGACTCCACCGTGCAACTAATGATTCTGGTCAGAATGAAGCAGAACGAAGCAATGCCTGCATAGGTGATGACGTGTTGGTCAATTGAGGAATTAAGCCTAAAATGGGAGTACTATGAACAATACCATGGTCTTGAGGAAGACGATTTAAAGAGAATGTCGGCAAAAGAGCCAGAAGATTTAGAGAATGACCGAATGGAAAAAAAATGCATGACGAGTTGCAGAAGAAGTGCGATTGAGGATAGATGGTGAGCCTGCACCAAACAGTTTTCTTAGTGCAATTTTTTCAGAAAAGCCTGATGAAGAATTTTTTTACAATAAGGAATATCTATCTATTGTAAGTATAACAACACTTCAAAATCAAAGCGGCATGTAATACCTGGACATGTCTATTTTAATAGAGTTAAATCCTTTTTTGAGTCACATTTCAAAAGGGGGAGCTCTATTTTGAATTTCTAAAAGGAGATTGTTCAAGAAAGGGAGAACTGTGTGAGACATGTAAGGAAAATGGGTGGATATAGGTCCCGACTTACTGAAGCGTACACCACATCCTTACCCAGATGTCACACAACTCCCTTCCTATCACTACCTCTCAGTAGGTAATATCCCTGTTCATAACTTACAGAGCACCAGATGATTTCCAACCCTGTGTGCAGTTACGCAAGATTTTCGTTCAAGGAACATTAAATGTGGGGATAATGACAAAATTGAACTATTTTCTAAAAAATAAATTGTCAGCCCTGATCTGGTGAAAGAATATCTTGAGCACCTTACGAATATTGAAGTGAGAAAAAATATGCGCCAAGAAGAAAAGAGTAAGGCAAAGAAAATGAAGAAACAAAGGTTACAGTGACTAATTATTAACTGGGAGGAACTCTACAAATCGGGAAACCTAAAAAAGCTGAAGGTTGCTGAGCTCAATAAATATATTTTTCACCACAACTTATCAAGGAGAAAAATGTCCAAATCAGAAAAACTTAACCTTTTGTCAGCTTACATCAGCAAAGGTTTATGTGAAAGGATCTTGACATTGAGAGCTGCTGAAACTGCAGCAACAGAAGACTCGGACACCCAGTCAGAAGATGATGATGTCAGTGTCAGCGAGGACTTGGAAAGTGAAGATGAACTACTAATGGAATTTGGGGATGCAAGCAACTCAGACGAGAATGATTCAAAGGACAGCGAAGTGAAGAGGAAGATGAGTTGCCTGAAGGGGCCAGGGTAAACTGTTATGGCAGAAAAGTAGGCAATTGGAGGTTGCATTATTCTAGCTAACAGGTGCGTCTGTGTGAAGGACCACGAATTGTTGCTCAATCCAGCCACAAACCATGTTTGTCAGGAGGAAGGGGTGGGTCGCTATAAATTTTACTGCTTCCCGGGGGAGGGTCTCATTTTTTAACAAAAAATATAAAGGGAGGGCTGAGAGATTTTACATTCATGCTCATAGAGATTCCTCTGGCCCACCCCCACTTCTAAAAAATGAATGCCCCCTAAGTCATGTGATCTGGTTGACAGAGTACTGTGAAGGTTGTCAGCTCACACTGTAAATGGTGATTATTGTTCAGTACTTTCTTTTTGAGTCAACGACACAGATGAACATGTCTAAGATTTCAGTTTATTATTTATTTAAGTCCTTTTTGCTGTTCAGGTATTTCTCTGCTGCAAACTGGCAAGCTCAACATGTCGGGAACTTTTCAAGATTGGAGTTGTAGCAGTGGATGTTCACCTCCTCAAATTGTCGATTGGCTATTTGCACAAACATTGTCTTTCCTCAAGCATTCAGTGGATCAATAAAGGTAAGTGCCCCAGCACAGAATGGCTGACAACATAATCAGCAAAAGATTTTACAGTATTAAAAGTAGCACCTTGAAGTTGTCTGGCATGTGATTTTAGGTTTCAAATTTAGTTTGAACTG
>JAHPZR010030778.1:17500-23663 GCA_019787425.1 Platygyra sinensis
ACATGTGTAATCAAAACATCTTTGGATCTTCTTTAGTCATCTTAAGCAATCTTTGGTAATCTTCAGTAGTTGTCAGAAAGTGTTTGGAAATGTTTGTTTAGCCTTTGGAACAACTTTGGAAAATCTTTGGAAAGTGGTTTCGAAATCTTCGGAAAGTTATAAAACATTGTCCTTAGTATGTTTATATAATAAAAAAATCTAATATATCTGTGATTGCCTGTAAGGATATCAAATTGAACACTCAAAGAGATATATTGTAACTCCCCACGGGTTCGACAGGCAGACGAAGACTGAACAACTGACAGAATAACTGAAATCTTTGTACTCTTCTAATCCGTATGCTCCTCATGATACACTTCACTGACCCTCCACGCACATGGTCTTCCAAATATGGAAGGTCCCATATATGGCTCTTTCACAAATGACGCAACAACCATTACACTGCTCCCTTCAAACAATAACTGGACATCTTACATTAAAATCAACTACATTAGAAAACAGTTTAATGTCTCTTAATCAAGTGTTCATGTCACTTCATAGTCCCCATATCTAGGGGAATTTCTCTGTTTTCTGCTGGATCGCCTGAAGCCCCCCTGGCCCTGCTGCTGCCTCGATGCCCTGTCACATGCCTCCTTGTCCTGGGAGTTCTTCCTGAATCTGGGAGGTAAGTTCTGTCTCCTTCTGGGACGTCTGATGGATGCTCTTTCTTTAGTGTTGACCTCCTGGTTTTCCCGCTGTGTAGTTGTTCGGCTAGATACATCCTCACTCTTATCTTGTACTGGTCCCTGGAACCAGTCTGCACGTTCTACCCCAGTGTACCACTTTAGGCTTTTTCCGAGGGCCCCAGCGAATCCTGTACACAACATCATTAAGTCGTTCCACAACAAGGTATGGCCCCTTCCCATGGCCGTCGCAATTTTGGCGAGATGCCCTTCTTTCTTGGGGATTGTGAAGCCATATAAGATCTCCACTTCCAAAGGTAGATGCAACAATACTCATGTCGTACCGCCTCTTCATCCTCAGATTACCTTCCTGCTGATGTACACGAGCAAAATTGTGAACAGTTTCCACAGACTCTCTCAAGCTCTCAACATACTCAGGATAGTCTCTATCCTCACATTCTTCTGGTGGGCGCCCAATTAGCAGGTCTAAGGGTCCAAACATGAGCATTGCTGGAGTAAACTTTGTGGTTTCATGCACTGCTGAACGGTAAGACATGAGTAGCAGGGTAGATGTTGATCCCAGTCTCTCTGGTGATCCTGGACAAATGTGGCAAGTTGGGCTTCTATAGTCTGGTTTTAGCGCTCCACCATGCCGTCGGACTGTGGATGTAGGGCAGTCGTCCTGGTCTTATGGATCCCGAGCAGGGTGCATACCTCCTGGAACACGGGCAATTTGAAATTTCGACCTTGGTCAGAGTGCAGCTCACCAGGGACACCAAACCGACTAAAGAACTGGGACACAAGGACATCAGCAACAGTGACCGCTTCCTGATAAGATTGGGAGTGCATATGCTTCGGGCCATTTACTAAAATATTCCATCGCAATAAGGATGTACTTGTTACCTTGATCGGTTTCTGGCAGTTGTCCCAGGACATCAATAGCAACAAGCTCCATGGGCTCCCCAACATTGTACAACTGCAGCGGAGATCCTTGCTTTACCCTAGGGCCTTTTCTAGCAACACAGAGGTCACACCTTTGACACCATTCTTCAACGTCACGGCGGCAATGGATCCAGTACAACCTTTCATGGACTTCAGCCAGAGTTTTGGAAACTCCTAGGTGACCTCCTACAGGGTTATCATGGAGTTGCTTTAACACGTGGGTGGGGAGCCCTTTTGGCAGTACCAGCCGCCATGTGACCTTGCCAAGCTCGGTTAACTTCCACCGATGATACGGCACTCCCTCCTTAACAGCCAACGAATCCCATTGGGCCCAGTAAGCCTTGGTGGCGGAGTCGAGATGGACGATGCTTGCCCACTCTGGGCGTTTTGCAGCCTCCTTCCATCCTAGGATGTGACAAATAGTTTTATCTTCCATCTGGTGGGTTCGCAACTGTAGTGGTGATAGCTGTTCATCACACAATCATTCCACACAATCATTTGCCATGCTGGTCTGTCCCATCGTTTCCCTCTTGGTGTTGACAATGCTTGCAATTGGTTTCAAAGCATGGTGGACGTGACAAAACATTAACATTCTGGTGGCTTCTCCCTGTGCGGTATACAATACAAAAATCATAGGTCTGCAGCTTGTCCAGCCATCTTGCAATCTTACCCTCTGGGTTCTTAAAGTTTAGTAGCCACTGGAGAGATGCGTGGTCGGTTCTAATGGTGGACTTCCGCCCATAAAGGTAGGGGTGAAAATTATCAATCGCTTTGACAATAGCCAAAAGTTCACGCCTGGTTGTGCAATAGTTATGTTCTAGTTTGCTTAGGGCCTGGCTGTAATAAGCTATGACTCTTTCGTGCTCTTGGTGAACTTGAGACAGAACGGCACCAGTACCAACATTGCTTGTATCTGTGTCTAACACAAAGGGGTCCTCACTCTCAGGATAGGCCCAACACTGTAGCGGATGCGAGGGCTTCCTTGAGGCGATGAAACGATCTATCGCATTCCTTTGCCCACGTAAATGTTTGGCCTTTCTCAGTCAGTTTATGCAGAGGGCGAGGAATGTCATAACATAAACATAACATAACATGACTTTATTTAACCTCGAACTTTAAGTGTAGCTTAAAAGCTAATATCTTCGAGAAAAAAAAAAGGAAAATGCAACAAGAAAAAGAAACTATAACTACAAATCGGGTACAAATCGCCGGTAGTAAGTGCATAGCCCAAGAAAGCTTCTAGCATCTTTGACATTTTGTGGTAATGGCTAGTTTGTGACAACCACAACTTTTTCAGGGTCAGTAGCAACCCCTTTTTCGCTTACGACATGGCCAAGGAACTTGACCCTGCGCCGGAAGAGCTCACACTTCTTTGGATTCAACTTCAGGTTGGCCACCCATAGCCGTGAGAAGATATGAGTCAAACGTTGTAGCTCCAGTTCAAAGGTTTTTGCATACAAGTGCAATCATGTCATCTAGATAGACCAAACACCTCAAGTCGTCAAAGATATTGTCCATCAATCACTCAAAAGTCGCGGGTGCGTTACATGGACTGAAAGCCATCACATTAAACTGCCAAAGCCCATTACCTGCAGTGAAAGCTGTTTTTTCATGGTCCTGCTCTTCTACCTCCACTTGCCAGTACCCACGTTTGAGGTCTAGGGTGGAGAACCAGCTTGGACCAGATAAGGTATCGAGAGTTGTGTCTACCCATGGTAAAGGGTACGAGTCCTTCTTGGTCAGTTCGTTTAATTTCCGGTAGTCCACGCAAATTGGGTACCACCATCTTTTTTCTTCCCCAGGACCCCTGGTGAAGCCCATAGGCTGGCAGAGGGTTGAATTATGCCTTATGCATGCACCACCTCAACAGCTTTGAATGCCTCCTCCCGCTGTGCAAATGGCAGCCTCCTAGGGTGTTGACTTACAGGGGAAGCATCGTCGGTATTGATTTTGTGTTTCGTAACTCTTGTACGGCCGAGATCATGAGGTCCTCAAGAGAAGATGTCTTGGAATTCTAGCAAAAGGTTGCACAATTGATACTGTTGGTCGTCGGTCAACCCATTGGCGCTTCGGAGGTAGAGATCTTTGAGATGCTCTGGTAGACCCTTATCCGGACTCATAGGTTCGCGATGGGGGTCACTGCTAGGGTAAACTATGCTCTCTACAGGTTCACAAATAGCCACTTCTATACCAGAGGAAATCTGTCTTGGCTCATTGGTTAGGTTGACCATCCTCACTGGAATGTATAGTAGTCACGCTGAGCATCCACTAATGTTTTTCCGACCATAACATCGGGCGGGAGTGTGGTGGTAGGCGATGGCCCTACTGTCCTCCAGAACATATGGCTCACCTAAAATTTTAGCAGGTACCAGTATTTCACTGTAAGGAGAGATCACGGTATCTTCCATAGCCACCACCTTGTGGCAGCGAGCTACTTGGAATGCCAATGGCTTATGAAGAGGCACCTCGTCTGCTCCAATGCGTAGGCTGCCCACTCCAGTATCCACAGAACAACGATGAGCCATAAGAAAGTTAAGGCCAAGTATAAACTTGTCTGAAATATCGGCAACTAGCGCTACATGTAAGACCTCTGCACCACCAATTTTAACCTTAAGCTGGAGCTTTCCATGCACTGTAGCAGTTTCTCCCGTTGCAGTTTTAAGGACACTGGTCGTGGCTTGTACACTACTACGTAACTGCTTGGTAAGCACATCAGGTCGAACAATTGTAATGTTTGCTCCAGTGTCAACAACCATGGGGCACGGTACTCCTTCAATGTGGCCGATTACGATTAAGCTTTCTTCCTTGTGGGTCAATGTTCCTGTCATCAGCACAACTTGTGGGGTTAAATTATCTGAGTGGTTGGCCGGCCTGGATTAGTTAAAAGGAAGCTGGGAGTTATGTGGCTGCATTTCTCTTAAGCGGCCTTCACACGGCAAACTAAAGTTGGCAAACTCGTGTTGGCAAACTCAAGTTGATGTGTGTGAACAGCACAAAAACAGTCGGCAAACAAGTTGGCAAACTGTTGGCGCAAATAGAACTTGCCTCTATTCTCGCCAACTTTTCCATCAACTTTTTCGTGTTGGTAAACTCGTATCTGACGTGTGAACGGTTGGCCAACATGTGTTGGTAATTGTCAGCCAATCAAAACGAGCTCTATTCACGTGATTTACTTGCGTGACACTTCACAAAATGGAGGACGCGAGCCAACACTTTTTTAATTTATCGAAGCAGTTCACAATTGTCCGGCTGTTCGGGACGTTTCATCTATAGCCTACAAAGATACTAAAAACAAACAAAACCGACAAAACGGAGGAGCGCGCGGACAAACTGGGTTTCGTCCAAACCTTTCTAATTTTCCACCGCTTTCTGTTTCTTCTCTTCTTTTCCTCTGTTTCACTGTCGTACGTGAGTGCACTGCACTAAAAAAGCGGCCATGTTGGAAATTGCCGTGTTGTTAGTTTGTATTTGCCACGAGTTTGACGTGTGAAGGAACGAGTTTGCCAACTTTTTGAAGTCTTCCAACACGAGTTTGCCAACTTTAGTTTGCCGTGTGAAGGCCGCTTTAGGTTAATCTGGCGGAAAATTTTGACATTCACGTCTAAAGTGTCCCCTTTTGCCACAAGCCCAGCACAGGTGATAGAATAACTAATGACAAATCTTTGTACTCTTTTAATCCGTACGCTCCTCACGATACTAGGGACCTTTAGATCGGAGGACGAGGACGACTACGAGTACGAGTTTTCCGTACTGAGCATGCGCATAAGGTTTTGAGGCCGACATTTTTCGAAGTGCGCGTGCTCAGAACAGAAAACTCGTACTCGTAGTCGTCCTCGTCCTCCGATCTAAAGGTCCCTACTCTTCATCGACCCTCCACGCACACGGTCTTCCAAATATGGAAGGTCCCATATATGGCTTTGTCACGCATCATGCAACAACATTAAAATATGAAAGTGAAGAGTGATTATCGCAGTAAATTTTCTTTACTCTCATCTGCAACCGCAGTACAAATATGAATTATTTCATATATACTTCACAACATTACAACGTGTTATTTGCCAGCTGGGAGGTCCGTATAGTGAAATATTGTGACTGAGGTCTTGAAAAATATGCTGCCCAAGGCCGCAGGATGAGGGCAGCATTTTCAAGCCAAGGTCACAGTTTTGCACTATACGGACTAACCCCAGCTGGTAAATAACATTTTTATTTTTTCTCTGCGTTATTAATTGGCTTACAGTGCATGAAGTAGGTTGATTGTACACAACTCTGTCATTGAATTGGCGAGTGAACGAGCGAGTAGATCAGATACTAGGCAAAGAAAGATGTGTTAAAGATACATTTATTTTGACTAACTCTATGTTAGTGGAGGTTCACGGTTCGAATCCCTTTGAAGCCCTGATTTTTTTCAGGCTTCTTCTTCCAATTGCTTAATGAAGTTTACTGCGATGATCACTCTTCACTTTCCTCTACCAACCGCTAGCACCAATAAGCCATCCTTTTCCTGCGAAACCAGATTAGATTAGACATGAACATTATTCAACTTAACAGCAACCCTTCCC
>JAHPZR010030780.1:0-30197 GCA_019787425.1 Platygyra sinensis
GCACTTTCCAGGCCTCTTACTTTAATCGTATATGCTTTAGCTCCTGGAACTATTGTCTGTCCATTTTGTTCACCTCCCACCAGTTTTTTTCACTACATGGCTTTCTTCCGCAACTGATCTTCATATTGAAGGCACATGTTTCACCTTCTGCTCAATCCCTTTGACATATACTCTCCCTCGCTCGCCTGGTCATTGTACGATCCGCCCCCTGTCCTCCCTAGTTTTTAAGCGTCTTTTAAATTTTAATCCGTGGTTTTAATTATTATTTGTGTCTTAATTTTTTTTAAATAGCATGGGCGGTGCCTCGCCTGGGTCCCTCGTGTCCAGTTCGGCAGGCCTGCCCTTTTGACCTTATCAACTTCACATCACTTTGCATATATATTTCATTTCGGGGGTCTCGGTTTACTTATCTTTGCTGTATGTTACATGTGTAATGGTCCATTAAAGCTGTTAGAAAATAATAATAAATAAATCAAAGATAGAAAATTTAACTGGCGACGTAAAACTCGAGCGTCCTCCAAGAAATGGTTTTTGTGTCCATGCATTTACGACTGCTTGCATGTTATATAGTATTGCTGTCTGATCTCTACTGAAATAGTCAAACCGCCACTGTCCTTGGGTGCTTTAAATTCTCACATATGAAAGCCTTTCAAATCGCGCCAAGCCCTTATGCGTCCGGTAGATTTGAGAGATCGTGAAATGCCTCTGCCCTATGGCCACACCTCGGTTTCGCTTCCGTTTCGGAAATGTGTTATGTGTCCATTACACCATTTCGTAAAGCGCCACGTCTCGTCACCGCTTCAATATACGTCGAGTTTCCATGGACCCAGGGCTTTAAAGCCCAAATGTAAGTATTGTGCCTTAGCCGAAATCGTGGTTAAACACTGTATTTCTCGTCACACGAAAACTGCTGACGAAAAAATTCTTGAGGATCGTAGTTGGTGTGGGTTCAAACCACGACTTTACTGGTCGAGAAACTTTACCAGGCTTATGGCGCTCGGGAAGTAATCTTTCGTTGACGTCGATTTCTCGCTCTCATCATTACGCAGCGGTCAAAACAGTTAACCCATTGCCTCCTGTGCCGCCCGTAACCGGCTGTGACGAGCGCTTGACCTTTCTTCTTCTGACGCCATCACTTTTGACCAAAATTAGCATCATCAAACTCAAACTTTTGCAGGAGGAAAAGATCTTTCCAAAGATGTCTAGATCAGAGTGATCGACCTAATCGGTTCTGAGATATGCACAACAAAATGCTCAAAAAGTTGAATGGAAAAAGTCAGAGCAAAATTTCCTGCCACTATACCTGGCTGCTCCATAGTAAAAATTGGTCGCCTCTATGACGCTTTCTTAGAAGTTTTTTATTACCACAAGCAAGCCGAGTACGAAGATCAATCACTGCAGCAAAAAGAAAAAGAAAAGGGGAAAAAGGAAAGGGGGAAAAAAATCGAAAATCGAGTCTAAAGACGTTGGTCACCTTCTCGTCCAAAAAACTCAAAATTTTGATTTCTGCGCACGCCCGAGGCAAATGTCGTAAAACGCGATGCTAGTGGCAAGAAGCGCAAGCTGTCCCGAGTTGCAAATGCATTTTCGTTGACCAGATTAAGGCTAAATTTGGCCGAGATCCAGCCTCAAAAACCAGCAAAATCTCCAAAAAACGCATTTTTGGCGAAAAAGCTCAAGGTCCAGGCCATCTTCATACATCACAACGAAACACAAAGAATGTGCTCGTTGAGTTGAACTGGAATAAAAAGAAGTATCACCGTGATCGTTATCAACAGTGCTTCAAAGGGACGCCATCTATTAAAGGACCATAGTCAGCCTCCGCCATTTTCGATGACATCGAAATTATTGATATAGCATGGTGAAGCGAATCTTATTGTTTTACTGTAAGCTGTGTTCCTGAAGGTATGTTTAATTATCTTGAGTAGTTATTACAGTGATTTTTCTTCGTTTCGACAGGCTTCGAATAAAATATAATAGCCAAATTCTAGTATGTAACAAAAACAAAGGTGTGGGCTGACTAGGGCCCTTTAACGTTTGTTTTCCTTTTCCAGCCCATTGCCCCGCCCCTCCCGATAACACGTGGATAAACGTGTGTCTGGTTTATCAAAGTGTCCGCATCACTGACATATTTTTTCACCTAGTATGACCCCGATAGTTGAAACCAAAAGTTTGCTTTCCGGGTGCGGTTTTTTTTTTTGCTGGCAAAGGGCCGATCCGCACTAGCAGAAAATTTGTTTATTTAGACAAAATTTTTGTTATCACCAACGTTCTACAAGTGCGGATATGGCCGAAGCGGACAAAACTTCAAACGCACCGCCACAAAATTTGTCCCGAATAAAAACTGGACAAAATCGTTCAAATAAACAAAATTTTGTTTATCTTGTCATTGTCATAACGTGTCATGTCATAACGCTTTTAACCGTATAAATTTTTAGGTATAGGTCGCACTTAGGCAAAGTTTTCGATCCGCACTAGCAGACAAAATCGCAATTGTCCGTGGCAAAATCCAAGGACAAATTTTGTCGTGACAATTTTTGTCTCGTCTCTTCGGTTGCATCCGCATTGACATGGGTAAAGTCTTCAAATTGTGTCGTCGGATGACAACTGGTGTGTTTGAAAAAATTGCTCCATTCTCAAAGCGTCTCCTTGCAACATGTGGATAGCCAAACTGATCATTGGAAGGGGGGACGTTCCAGCGCCTTACAGAATTCGGTTGTTTGTATAAAGGATAAGGGGGATAAGTTTCTAAAGAAACTATGGTGCTGCGTCGGTGGGAGTACTACAGGATAATTTGGTTTTATCAACTGAGTTGATATTGTGAATTGGCCACGGAATCTCTTTACGGTGTATAAAGGATAGCTTGCCATTAGGTTAAATTCCATAGAGCATTAGAGAGCCACGCCCCGATCAGATCTTCACCTTTTAGAATAGAGCCAGACTGTCTAAACGTGTCTCATCAATAGTTTATCAACCGTCGTGGGCAGCATGTAGAATCTCAGTTGGTCAATATGTTTATTCAGACTGGCCAAGTCTATAGAGGCTATTTTAAATTCTCTAGTTAATGGAATGCCCAAATTTGGCTGCGCATGTGTAATATTCGAAATGTTGTTTGGTAAATTATTTGGAGTTTTTGGATGAACTTGGCGTTTATAATCTAGCTGGTTTCGGGGTATCTACAGCGGAATAAGAATAATCAGAGGAATCATTTATGCTCACAGAAGGCTTTAGTCTTCCGAAAATTTTGATAGTTATCCTTGAGCCTTCTTGCATCTCTGGTGTTATGCTTACTAGCAGTGGTTGTATTTAACGCTTTGAGGAAGTTAGTAGCTAGATAAGCAGAACCTTTGTTATTTAAGTGCAGTTTGCTACCATTTGGACAAGACTCGTTTAGTCGGTCGTTGTCAACAAATCTGATAAATCTCCATTACATTTGTACACACATAGATCTGAGTTCATTGTTCGTGTCAGCTACTTTACTGCCTACCCTTTTCCCGTTCTTGGAAATGATGCCTGAAGTAGTAATTCTTGGGGCTTGAGGCTTGCGTTTGAATCTCTTTCCCCACTTCAGCTATTTGCCGGCGAGACTTCAGTTGAATATCATCGGGTTCTTCATTCGAGTACGGAGTTGATCTTTGTCGTTGCTGTTCTTCGCGGAAAGTGTTCGCTGTATTTAGCTCCTTGGTCATGATTTGGTGCGCTTCCCTTGGGAATCCCGTTAGCGTGTTGAGGTCGCGCTTCCAACATAAAAAATTTCTTGAGAAAAGTCTTTATTTTCTTGTCGTAAAGTGTTAATAAAGCCTCGTTTGGCGGCTTAATTTCCTCAGGGAGACTAGCCAATAGTAGATGCATAGGTTGTGCATTTGAGAAGGCCGTCTAGTTTTTTGTTGTAGTGGCCGTAATCCGTCTCTGTTGGTTAGACGGACCACACGTTTTGCAATTTCTTTAGAGAATGTCTCATCCAGGTTGTTAATTACCCCCTTGCTAGTGCTGAGGGCAAGTTGAATGTGTTTTGAAGATTCGCCTTCGCTTTCGCTGTCGTCCGCTTTTTTCGCTCAAAGCAGCTTCAGTCGGCTTCTCTCACAAGCGAGTGATCGTTTCGGGTATCAGCAATCGCTGTTGGTGACATTAATCCAACTTGTTGATTCTCCCCGCCCGTTGTGTGTTCGATGGCGAAGTGAGTGTTGTTAGTTTCGTCTAGTGCTCGGCAGAATTTTGATTATTGACTACTTGTTTAGCCTGTTGTACTAGGTGGGCTTTGGTCTTCGTAAGAATTCTCTATTTTCCAATTCCCCATAATGCACTCTGTTTGCCCCCAAATTGTTGTGAAATGCCCCTGAGAGGTCTGCATATTCCCAGGAGTATTTCGCAACAATAGTCAACAGTATGCAAAACTTGGGGGGCAAACAGAGTGCACTATGGGGAATGGAAAATAGGTCACCATGGGGAACACGACACTCATGGGATTTTGCTGGTTTTCAGTGTCACGTCATTCAAAGTAGATCGAAATAGATAAAGATTAGCATCTGGGAAAAGAAAGAAGGTAAATATGTTAAGACTCTTGCCAAGATTCAGGTCAGGCCACAAGATATGCGGAGAAATGCTGAGAAAGTTTCTACCATAGTTAATAGAGGTGAATGGTTATGAAACTCGTCAAAGTTCTTTGTTGTATGTCAGGGGCACCCGACGATCAAATTAAGCAAAAAAGCCTCTAAGGGATATTTCTGGGCTCCTTGTAACGTTTAAAGACTGTTTAAGGAGTTGTTTTAATCAGCTAGAAAAATTTGATCTTTTCGGACTTCTTAGCTAAAGATTGAAGTGCCCGAAAATTTTAGGGAATGAACTCTTCGTTTCAGAATTTGCTAGCTGAACGTTACCTTCGAAGAACTTCTCTGCGAACTTTTTTCTTACCCGAAAATGCTAGGAGACCTTTTTTACAGTCAGAAATTTCAAAAATATCCCTTTCGAAAATCCAAGGGACTGTTTTTCCCTGCATTTCTCTGGTTGCGAATCTTTTAGGTGATGTTTTAGTAAGAAATCAGTAGCTTTTTGGCAATGCATTATCCGAAAGTCTTAGAACGGGTAGACTCTCCCGAACAGATATTTCATCGAAGTTTCTCGTTGGGTGCCCCTGGTATGTTATTGTTCTGTTTTTAGGTCTTGACCCTGCACAAAACACAATAGTTGTTTACTCCGTACCGAGGAACTAACCAATAGAAACGTGTTGGTTACGTAACTCATGCATAGTGTATGAGTGTAAAACAAAAGATTGCAGTGCAGGGTCGTGGACCTTCCAACATAAATCTTGGTATCCTTGTTTGTTCCTTTGATGTTTGCCGGGCTTCCTAACCAGTCCCCTCTTTTAACTATGCTTCTACCCAAAGATTTGTATGGAGACGCCATGCTGGTGCACATCCAGATGGGCACCAACATGATGGCGGCCGGAAACCAACAGTCTGTTGGTTGCGGCTAAATACAGAAATCGATCCGACTTCTCATTAGACGTCGAAATAGAGACATCAGTAATCGATCGCCTGCTTCCAGTAGAGATCGATCTTCGTACAAAATTGGAAATATATCTGCAATGGGCTGTTGATTCAAAGTAAAAATTTCACGTAAAGAATCAGATAAGCGGTTTTATTCTCATCTAAATAAGCCGCAGCTTGGCAGAAAACGTATCTTGAAAATCGATCTTCACTTGTAATAAGTCATCTTTTTGTCGGATCGATTCCTGTTATTAGCGACGAAAGTGTCAAAGGTTATATATAGGAATCGATCCGACTTCACATTGAACGAAGGAACAATGAACTATTTGCAGACTATATCTCCCATGAGCTCAGCTAACATATCCAGTATTATGTCTACAAAGATAAGTATGACACCCGTGATAAAAAACAGCATAACTTGCAACAGTTTATCAAACAGCCGGGCCCGGCATTGTAATACAAAATGCAAGTATCCAACATGTTCACGGGAACATTTCCAACCTTTGTCTCTCCAGAGCTAGCATTTAGAGAGCCTAAAACATATCTTGCAATATAAATGAGCCTCGGAGAAAAGTCAAACTCAGCAAATTACACGCGGATAACAGCGGAAGCTACATAGGCATATGACCTCTAAGGGCTCTGCTCTGACGAAATGCCCTCGATCGTAACACACAGGATTAGTGCTTAGCTAAATATTCAAAGATCCCCCGATCGTACCATACAAAATGGGCAGATCTTTAAAGATATACTAGTTCGAGCAAAATTTCCTAAGCGGCTGTTACACACGGATGGGAGTCTGTCAGGCCTGTCACCCCATTGTTATCACAACAGAAAATGAAGTCGATATTTCCTCCGGCAATATCTTTCATACAATCTCGGATCGTTTTCTTTTAAATGGACGGCAGTGAATCCAAGTTCGGTCAGTTCATCGATCTGGTCTTCCACGATGCTGTAAGCGGGGCAACCACTAAAGTGCACGTATTTGGGTTCGAAGCGAGCCCGGAGGGGAGGGGGGTACTCGACATATCTCTGGGTGGGGAGGTGCGGCCCGGCCCCTCATACCCTGACCCTGTTTAAGACAAATATAGCTGATTTTCCTACCCTGTTTAAGACAGAATTCGGATTTTTGATACCCTGTTTAAGACATAGATTAAAAGTTGCGGTTACAAATTGTGTGGCTTTCTTGTTGTGTTTTCAATGGAAATTTAATGTGCCTGGTATCAATGCCAAAGTCAATGGAAGTCAATATTAATTTACAAGAGCTTGTAAAAATTTTGCTGTTTATCGTCCAAGAAAAGATATCCCATTTAAGACAAAAAATGATAAATCGATACCCTGATTAAGACAAAAAATGTTAAATTCGATACCCTGTTTAAGACAAAAATCCCGAAAAACATACCCTGGCTGGCCGCACGTCCCCATTAAGACCTCCCCCCCCCCCACCCCCGGGGAAGCGAGCTTTACCTCAAAGGCTTTTTCCAAACCATTCGGAAAAATTGCATTAACGTCACGACTGGAGATAACAGCTTTCAACACAGGTAGCCCAAGCTCTCTAGTTACCGTCAACATGACATTGCGTAATGGCGTTATTATAAGAGTTTGTATGGGAAATACATCGATCCTACGGAATAGTTCAAAATAAGGGGAAAAATTAATAAAATCGGCTTACCTTTTCTTGTTGTGTGTATAACTTCTGTTTCCATGGCGTTTGCAGGCGTTTTAGAGCGATTCTAGCGAGATTTAGCTTTTCTATATTATATATAGAGACAGGAGCCTATCAGGCTCCTGATAGAGAGGAATACAGAGAAGCTAAATCTCGCTACAATCGCTCTAAAACGTCTCCAAACGCCACGGAAACAGAAGTTATACACACAACAAGAAAAGGTAAGTCGATTTTATTATTTTTTTCCCCTTATTTTGAACTATTCCGTAGGATCGATGTATTTCCCATACAAACTCTTATAACAACGCCATTACGCAATGTCATGTTGACGGTAACCAGAGAGCTTGGGTTACCTGTGCTTTCAATGCTTCACTTTGCTCTGCTTTTGGAGTGTCAATTTTCGGGACTGAAACGTGACAAACACGATTCCTGCAGTGCTTCAGCCATCATCAACTTGTCAATGGTCTCGATTGTTGACAGTTTGTTGTCAACGCTTCACGCATCAACCAATCGTATTTTGGTGTCGAGGCCAACGAATTTTTCATGGGCTCTGGCCGTGCGGCCAGTCTCTTCTTTCCAAAAGTCATAACTAATGCACAAGTCACTGTAAGTAAAGACAAGTTCAGTTCATTTTGTTGTTCTTTCTCGTCCAATGCGAAGTCGGATCGATTCCTGCATATTTGACCCTTTCGTCGCTTATAACAGCAGTAACAGGACGTGAACATCGATTTTCAAGATAAGTTTTGGGACAAGCTGCGGCTAATTGAAGTCACACATCTGAATAAAACTGCTTATCTGATTCTCTACGTGAAATTCTTACTTAGGTTGATTCAAAAGGACATTATCGCCTCTCTTTTCTAACTTAGTGCGAACATCGATCTCTGCTAGAAGCGGGCGATCTCGAACGACGTGCTAAGAGTGTCCATTGTTCTCTTGTCCAATGAGAAGTTGGATCGATTCCTGTTTTTAGCCGCAAGCCTGAAACATCTGTCACTGATACAAGAACTGCTCAGATAGCCAAATTCCCCGAAATAAGCCACGTTTTTAACCAACATGACAGCTCTCGGCCGTCATGTAAATGTCGCGCAACGCAAAAGCTCAGAAATTCAAGCGTAAGCTATCGCAAAACCAAGAACCCATTTGGAGCAAAAATTTGTGTGAATAGTAGTTTTCAGCTGCTCTTATATATCATGAAAGTAAAATCTCAGTGGGATCAATAGTTTTGTAGTTTGGATTTTAGCCAAGTCATGTGAACATCGGCAATAGTCCAGTTTCGAATTCGCCAGGACCGCTGAATAAAAGCACTGACAACGCATTTGTACAGGGCTAGCCTCGACCTGAAAAAAAGTATTCATTAAGACCGGCGGGAAGATGTAACAATTTTAAAAACTTTTGAGATTAAACAATACACAGAGCTGTAAACAGGTCATCTTCTTGCTGGAATTTGTGAATATTTTACTTTAGCTCGAGGCCAACCTTGTTAAATGCGTTGTCAGTGCTTTTTTATTCAGCGGTCGTGGCGAATTCGAAACTGGACTATTGCTGTAACCTGCATAACGCCTGACGACAAATCGTTCCCGATCACAGGCTAACCAAGACGCCTCACCTGTCCAAAAAAACAGAAGCTGGAATGGGCCCTTTACAGGATCCGGTCACATGGTACGGAATAAATTACGCTGTGACGCAAAAAACGCAGTGGGACTTTCAAAACAAAGGGAAGTCGGGCTGGACTGGTACGAGTTCCTTTGTTTTGAAAGTCCCACTGCGTTATTTGCGTCACAGCATAATTTATTTCGTACCACGTGAACGGATCCCGCAAAGGACCTCTTTCTTGCCGTCGCGAACAACAGTGACGTAAAAGGGAAACAAATGAACAGTAACTCCACTAAAACAGTGTTCATGCTGATCATAGTTAGTAGATGCTTTTATTGTAACTATTTACAGCTGTTATGAAGTTGAGAAACACTTTGTCTCTGCATCAGTTTGACAGCCAAGACATCACCATCACTGCTTTACTTTGCCGATAACGGGAGCAGAGTTAATGAAAATACATTGTTTTCTTGAATGGCAAATGGCTCGATCACTGTGCACCAGGGCTATTTTCCAGAGACAACTTTAAATCTTGACGTGTATTGAACAAAGTTTCTAACTCCTCTCCCTCTAGGATGTAGCCATTACACACTCCAACTTGGCCGGGGCGCGTTGTTATTTTAGCTGCAACACACAAGCAAAACGTGAGAAATATTCGGATTTCATTCCTTTACCTTCTAAAATCCCATAACGGGGTTCGATGACGACAATCTACGGGTTCGTATCTCCGCTAAATGAGGGGGCACGGCGACCTGATGGTTTGTGTGCTCGTCTCCGGATCGGGTGTTCCGTGCTCGAGCCCTGGCCGGGGACATTGTGTTGATTTCTTGGGTAAGACACTTAACCCTCACAGTGCCCATCCCCACCAACCTTACCTAATGCTGGCGGCAACCCTGCGATGGAATAACATTCCACTCACTGGGGAGCACAAATACTCCTAGCCGCTTCATGCAAAATAAACCGGAATAAGCGTCGGGCAGATGGAGCACTTAGCTCGTATGTATCGAGTATGTAGACTTAACATTTACCCTTAGAGAGGCGACCAGGAATCCACCGAAAATACCCTTGACCACATGATGACGTGCAGAGGAGATCGTTGAGTGTTCCTGGTTTATTACTACCCGCGCGCGAAAGATTTTAAAACCAAACCACATCTTTAACAAATAAAGAAGCGCGCAAGCTGTGTATTACACTGCGATAAAACACGACGGGCATTTCAGAACGCGAGGGAAATGTAGGCATCTAAAGTGTTCTCAAAATGTCTTGAGTGTTTTATCACAGTGTAATACACGGCTTAGGCTTCTTCATTGGCTTTAGATATAGAGGTAATGGGGTGAAAAACAATAAATCACGCTTTTTCTATGTTTTTATACTCAGATAAAACATGGGTTTTTGACCAATCAGAGCGCGCACAGGGTTCTATCTACAATCAGCTAAAGTAGTAGAGGGCGTCCGATTGCATTAGTGACTTCGTCGGTTCCGGTGGACATCTTTATCATAAAGCGGCCATACTGGACGGCTGAAATTACGGCAAATTGTGTCTAACAATTAACCATGTCACCAGTAGCCGAAGTGTGTGCTTACCGTAAAGTTTTCCACTATCCAAGTACGGTAAAAGATGCTCTAACGAAGAGTTCGCCTGGTTGAGGATCACAAAGAAAAGATAAACATGAGAATAGAGAAACAAAACCAAACAAAACAGAGAAGAAAGGTTACTCAAAGCCTGCGAACAGGCTCCTGGCGACTGAGGACGGAAAAAAATCGGCGAGTGCGAAACAGAAGAATCATGCAGGACAGGACTCGCCAGGCTCGCTTCCTCTTACGCAAATTATTTCTTTTAGATTTCCTTTTAGGTGAAACATCGCAATAGGCTACATGCATTTTGAACTCCTGCCATCTCAAACTATTTTTCTTTTTCCTTTCTACTCCAGATAACGCAATAACTCTTGTTTTAACAGGTTTCAGCCAGTCTGTTAAAAAACGAACACAGTAAAAGACATTATTCTCTATTTTCGTTTTTAGCAATACTGTCTTAGCAAAACATAAAAATTATTACACCATAAGCACTCTACCTCTTTTGACTTCTCTTCTTTGTTGTAGTAAGAGCTGTACCTGAAATGAAATGATAGCAAGAGAGTTGAAATAAAAGAGAGTGAATAGTGTGAAAGAATGGAAGTACAATATAAGAAAAAAAGAGGAAAAAATCATTGCCTTGAAATTAAGGCATACGGTGTTATGTACATGTAGAGCATGAAACCCTTGTGGTTAGTGCATTGGAGTCCCGGTTGAGTAGCCTGGGTTTGAGCCTTGGCATGAGTCTAAGTGTGAAACCTTTCATATCGAAAATGAGTTCTGCATGCTGTTTCATTTTCATGCAAATCAAAGTCAATTTCATAAGAATGGTCTCGCACTTGGACTCGCTTTGAAACAGAGGCACAAGAGAACTCGGAAATGCTTATTGCATGATTGTGTTTTAGTGCAAGGCACTCTTATAGTAAACCTCACTACTACTAACAATAGTTGTACTATGGGTATAAGAGAATTTAACGCTGGGAGTAACCCTGTGATTGACAGATAACCCTACATTGCACTTTTGTTGCCACACGAGTTGCACAAGAAATTAACAATAACTTACCAGTTCTTGAAAGGTTTAGAATCCACTTCAACAATGGATCCTTTCACGATGACACCCATTTCGTTGAAGTCTTTATTGGCTTTGCTGTGCACCACTTTTAAGATGGGGCATTCTAATTCCACATCTGCAGAAGGAAAGTTAATGTAAGGGAAATGAAACAACGAGCCACTTGAAGAGATTCAATAACACAGGAAATCAAGAAACATGATGCTAGAAACTGCAACCTGGTCTACAACTTTTGAAGTGATATATACACCTAATTGCAATAACGTTGTCACAGAAAAAAAGCAAAAAGCCAAATAGGAATTAATTAGGGAAATTTAAATTTCTATAATTGTTTTTAGATATTGTATATGAATGAAAAATTATATTTTTTATTCATGTCATTCATTTACTTTATATTTTTCATTCATGTACAGTATCTGAGAACAATGAAAATTTAAATTTCCCTATAAATTAATTCCTATTTGGCTTTTTACTTTTTGCTTTTTTCTATGACAATGTTATTGCAATTAGGTGTATATCAAAAACAAGAGATAGTATTTCATTAGGATATCCAAACCTCGAGAAGATAGTTGATGAAATTCAAGTTGCTTGGATAGCTGATGAAACACTGTCTCGAGTGTTTAATATATCGTCTCGATGGAAGCAAAAAGCGAGGAGTCAACAGAGAAGTAAAAATATTAAAAGGTCAACACTCATCACAGCCAGTTACAGGCAGTACAGGAGTCAATGGTTTAATAAGTTTGAGAAGTTGATTATACATAAAGTTACATGTAACTTTTAGACAAGTCTGGTTCTATTGACTGCAAAGAGGCTAATTTTATTGGCATGTAACTCTGCATTCAGTCACATTTGGTTGAACTGGCTCGGGGAATCCATTGTAGGCTCCCCTACCATATTGACAGCCTACAGTATCAAATTGTATCAATACTGTCAATTACCCAAATGTTTACTAAGCCTTATTATTAGTGTCTTGAGATATTACTTGTTATCTGTTACATGCATGACCTAGAATGTAAACTCTGATTCTGGGAAGACTAGTTTTTAAAACAAGGTTAAACATATAGGTGGTAATTCATGAGCAACAAGAAAAAAAGTTTCACTCGCTATCTCAAATAGGCCACTTGCACTAAGGGATGATGTGACATCGTTTTTATAAAAATGAAAGCTATGTGATTTTGCCTTCGAAACACTATTAGTGGGTCATCTCTTAAACAAAATAATAGTGATTTGGTTTTTCAAACCCGCACCATTGGCTTAAAATGAGTAAGTCCGTAGCTCGTCATGTGACCAAAACTTGATTTTTAAAATAATGAATTACCGTTTTCTAACAAAAATTTTGCACTTAAACTTCAAGGAAAATGTTGAAAAGATGATGTAGTAACGTTTATAGCACATCTGAACGTAACTATCAAACATTTAACAAGATATAAGCAAAAAGTAGTTTTGGCCGCCATGTTGGAGGGCAAGAGTATGCCCTCCAACATGGCGCCAATACAAATCATACTCATTTGTTGAAAAATCAAAGTACCATAAAATATCTCCCTTAAATGCGTTACCTCAAATTTCGTGTGTAAGATAATTTTTATGTGTTCTGTCAATTTTGGCATCAGCATGATTGCAACTCACTGTTTAAGGGAAACATTGGTCATGTGACCTCTTAGTGCAAGAGGCCTATTGTCTTTCAAGAATAGGCTTCCAGAATTTCCTTTTAAACAAATTCTGGAAGTCTTTTCATATGTACCAGACATAACCCATCTCATTTTAAACACTGGACTCCTCAACCAATGAATGGAATTTTTTAATTCAATGGAATCTGGAAGCAAAGTGGGAAATGACCAAAACCCAACAAATTATGAACTTATGTTTTGAGTTAAACAAACAAAATCTCTTTGCTAGCCACAAATAAAAACAAAGATAAATGTAATCTGTAGAATCAAAGTGCAATGTACAGCTGTACCTAAAGAATTCCACGCATAAAGTCCATGATTGATTTTGATGGCTTTGACCTTTTTGTGGCCACCATATGCTTTTCTTGTCTCAGTCTCTTCTGATTGATCAGGTGTGAGCTAAAAATACAAAACAACAAGGCATTAAAATGTAAACTCATCATGGAAAATTATTCCTTTATAAAATTCCTTGCCTGTTGAAAAAAAATAATTTTACACAACCTTACAGCCAATGTCATTGCAGCTTCATGTAAACTGACCAATAAGTTTAAACGGATCATTGACTCACAAGCATTAGTACCGGTATATACTAAAACAGTGAAGAGCATTGAAGGTGTGTTCTGATTGGTTAGTCAAACTCGGAATATCCTTTGCTATTTACCTCCAAGCAACTCAGGAAAAAATGGCATTCTGGTTTGCATTCATGACAAGTGAAAAAATCATCCAAATTAATTTTCTGTGTTGGACATGATCTCACTGCTTAAGTATATACTAAAACAACTATTCATCTCAGTGTCAGTTCTAGCAGTGGATATTTACCTTGCCGCTTCCCAGCTCGGTAATTATCCACCGCAAGCCACCTCCACTTCGGTGAATAGTTGCTAACTATTCACTTGAAGCTAAAGATGACTTCTGATCTGAACAACAGTTCTTTTCAACACTACTCTCATCCGGGCAATCACTCCCTTGAGGTAGAGTGAAATTTGTGTCTGATTTACATGTATAATATTACACAGATACAATACCCTTGTAAGTGCTGGTAGTCTGTCCTTCCTCCATTCTCTCCTTGATCTTGCTTTTGACATAAGAGCTGCATGCAAGAAACCAAATAACGCTATGCAGTCAAACTTTCATTGGCATAGTGCAGACGACAAACTTTTCATGAGCTGAACCTGATGTCGATTTAGTATGTAAGAAAAGTTTGCCATCTGAATCAGTTATGAATGGCTATTTGAATTTGCTTAGCCATTCTCACCTAGCTCAACTGGGAATTTTGGTTTTTAAAAAGGCTTTGATTCAGACTTAAAACTTTTCATGAGCCAAACCTAGTGCAGAAATAATAATGATGATGATAATATTAAAATTTATAGAGTGCCTTTCCCAATGGATCAATAGCACTTGATATGAAATCAGCTACATCTATTAAAAAAACTACCCAGTATTAAAAAATAAGAAAATGTCAAAAACACATGAAAATAAAAAAAAGATATAAAGGGGCATTGTCACACTATTTGGCAACTTTATAAAAGGCTAGAAGGTGTCTCCGCATCCACTGAATTCTAAAACTAATGATCTAGTTTTGTTATTGAAGACTATTTGAAGGTCCTGAAACTGTTTCCTGTCACCTGTTGCTACGGATGGCATGGATGGAAATGGATTGAAATTTGAAAAAATTGGCCAATTTTTTCAAGTTTTGATGCTACATGTTCCAAAAATCCTCAAGAAATTTGTTATGGTTGGCCCTCTCCAACAAAATTCATTTCATATCTCTGTCGCAGCTTTGCAGAAGCATTTTGTTTATGATTAAAGCCTCAAAGTAATGATTTTAGCACAGAATTGACCTAAAACAACAAAATCCTCGTGATCACTGCTCCTTTAAAAAGGTTTGTTTAAAAAGCCACTTTTCAGTTTACTTTTAAAAATGTTTGTGGAAGATGGCTTTGATATCTGTTGGAAGTACCACTACTTTCCACACAGTTGGAACTAACACCGTAACTGAATGACTCCTGTAGCCTTAATAGCTACAGTTGCCGAATGTTTTTTTATTATAGTCATGCACATATTTTAGACACAATTTACACTTTGCCTGAGATCACTGACATTTTTATGTAATTTGGTGTAAATGAAACAACGTTTGGCAATTAAGTTCGACGTCTGCATTAACAGGTGTGCTCTTGGTAATTTTGGTCCATCCAAATTTAAATAAAATCCAGCTCATGAAAAGTGGGGGTGGAGGAGTATCCACTTCCATTCTGGTATTCTCATGGAGTTTCTCAGGCAACACAACACATTTTCTTTCATGGTTCCTTTTTTCAGGGAACCCTTCAGTGGATGGTGGCGTGGGAGGGCCGTAATAATGCTGTAAAACTATAATGATTGGTGTTTTACCAGAAGAGTGAAAGCAACGGGATTCCTCTGTAGACAACTGATTGCTTGTAACGCTTTCTAAACAACTGAAAGCACCTGCCAAAAAATGAAGGAATATAAGAATCTTTGGTATGCTGTATACAGATGAATCTACATAACAAATATTTATAATAAAGTTCCCATATAATGAGCGATCTGATTGGTTGAAACAGTGTGCTTTATCAGAAAACAGAGTACGGGTTGATGACATTAAGCTGGCTTTCAAATTATTTTCACAAATTTTTTTTACCCATATTAAACATCCCCACTCCATGACCCAAACGAAGCAGTACAAACGAGTACAAACGAGCTATTTGTCAGCAGTAACTATGGCTCACGGAGACGATTGTTGAAAAGAATAGTTTAAAAACTACACCAAAAAACAAGTTTTGCTAGATTCCGACAAAACAGGTAGCGAAGTAAACAAATTCTCAACCTTTCTTCGATGAAAGACAATCTATTACGATGGCAGGAATTAGTAAAACAACAACAACAGAGAATACCAAGTTAGCTGTCTCTGTTAAATACACATCGATTACATTGTACAAGTTTTCTCACTTGATCCACATAACCGCAAAGCAGCTATCGATGAACGAACGAATGTTGAACCAACCATGCACTTCGCCACAGCCGCCATGTTGAGTTTTCTTTGTGTAACCGCTGGGCGCACTACCGACTCAGCGGCATTTGTCCGGGGAGACCTGGAAAGAGCTTGAAGGGGAGGGATCCAGGGTGGGGTGCGGGTGGGGCAGAGGTGTATCCCTGGGTACTTAGCATTTACATGGGATAACTGGAAATTCCAGTTGGAAAAGCTAATGGTTTGCGCCTTTCTGTTGAGGAAGCTTCAGAAAATATGGCCTGTGATTTGAGGTGATGCTACTTTTCAGCTCTTATAAATCTCTCTTGCTGATGTGGCTATACTTCATAGAGATACAAATGCATGACTCCCACAAGAATTTCAAGCCTTTTTTTATTTTGTGACATCCAAGGGTATGTACTTCACTGTTGACATTTCAACTAAAATCTTTTTCTCCCTAATTGCTATGTAATCAGCTTCCAGGCTTTCACTTAAAAGCTTACTGGTTGTTATAATTTTGTAACAGGGTGCCATATTTAGTAGTTACTCCTACTGAAGAATCAGCATACATCATAGTTTGCATTCTTTTTAATCCTTTATTTGAATTCTTGAATATTAACAAGTTATTATGATCATAAATAACTTGGATTAAATAACAATCTTAACCATGCATACACATTTAGATCAGTGAGTGTTTTATCTCTGTCCACGACATTTAGGGCCAGTACTGAGTTGTTTTGTCTGTTCAGTCAACAATATATTCCAGCCTTGAATTTTACACTGGAATCAACAGTTTGTAGACAGTCATTTTTTGAGAGCTTCTCAAGTTATTCAACCCTAGCCTAAATCATTTTCTACTGTAAGTTATCAAAATCTATTTACAATAATCTTCATCATAAATATTGTCAGGTGTATTGTTCAGTATTTTGTCATAAATAATTTGGAGCTGAAAATATAATAAGATAACTGTTATAATCTCTGATAATTTTTCAAAATAATCTTTTTGTAATATAAATAATTGAAAACTCCAACATAATACCATTATAATAAATATCAAGAAGAATCAGCTAAAGCCCATAGCAACATGACTAATTAACAGATTACAATAGTTTTTACATGTAATCAATAATAGACAGATTGACATAAATTGTTTGACAAACACATCAGTTAGGACAGGCAGAAAAGGGTGTCCACATAAAGAGTATCTAATTCTAACTTACAAAATTTCAAACTTTTTTGTGGTCTCTCTGAGACATAAAAGTTAATACTGGTATTTGATGCTTCCATAATATGCTCCCTGACAATATCCCCATCTTCTCTCTGCAAATTTCTATTATAGTTTTCAACCAAGCTAGCCTAGAAGTTTAGTTGATAGTTCACCTAAAAATAAGAGAATTGGCCCTTCCACTACCCGGTGAGCTTAGATGAAAAATAGAACACAAATTACCTCAACCAGTATCACATGAACTAGATACTTCTGTATACATTACTTCATCGCCAACTGTGCAGCACACAAGTTATTGTATGCTACGCTATTTGACACTGGGACTGAAAGGTTTACCACTCTACATACATTGTACATAAAATCTGAACTCAGATGTAAAATTTTGGAATTGATGAATGCGCATAGAACAATGTAAATTCAACTATAATTATTTAAAATGAAAATTTTTTAAAAAACAACTTTAAAAAATCAACTGTTTTGGCTTCCATAAGATATAAATTAATTTTGCCAAAGTCTGGTCAAAGATCTAGCGATTTGGAGAGATCCTGGTATTTTAGGAAAACTTTCCTCATATTCCCCACAACCTCACAATAACATTTTTAAACTCAATGCACAGTATATGATGCATTTCATCAAAACACCAAAAACTTATAGCACCTTAACTTTCAATAACATTTCTTTGTTGACACTTAGTCATCTTTATTGTCGACTGGCCTAGCGATCATCAACCACACTCGTCGTTCAATGCTTTTAAATATGTACACCAGGCCAAGACTCAGGGCTTTGCCACTGTTGATTACTGTTGATCTCATCAGAACAAGCTGGGCTTTCAAAGGATCTAATTTCATGCTCTTTTCGAGAATTTCCACCAACCAAACAAGTGAACCTTTGATGCGAACAAGCTGCGATAGGACAATATGACAAAACACTGTATTGTAACACAGGGAACAACATTTTGCTCCTAAAGCAAAAGCTGGCTGGAATATTGTATATGGTGTCTTTATAAACACCATGTATATTATCTTAAATAGAGGCTCAAAAACGTGGTAAAAGGGTTGAAGAAACACCGCAAATGCTGCTGAAATGCTCACAAATGCAGTCCACATCTCTCGACCAGCAGCAATCAGGGGTGATGCAAATGAAGATAGGATGACATAACCTGGTTTGATGTACGCAAGCCACTGTTTAGTCATCTCCTCAAACAGGCTGTTGAAAAACTGAATGCACTTGTCCATGAGTTCTACATGGTACTTTAGAGTGTCAATGATGGGCTGAACATAAGCTCTTATAAAATCAACGTGACGGTAGAGTTGCCACACCGCCCACAAGATGGAAAAGATCGTGTACAGCGTGATCGCTGATTCGATTAGTCTGCGCACAGCTGGTGTGTATACTCGATGAGGAATGTATGGTGTCCAATCGGGAAGACCCTCTCGTAGTTTCTTCTCACTACAAGGCATGGCACTGTCGGCCACTCCCAGCTCCGTGCCTTTCACTGAGACTGCTTCGCAATCTGTTGCGGACTCCACTAGCTTTGCATGCCGCAAAGAACGAAGTATATCCCTGACTTGACCTGTGTAGTTGACGTGAAAAGTCGCCTCCAGTACGTAACTTCTCGAAGACGCAGCGCTCCCCCTGTGGTGAGGACTGTCGATTTCGACAAGCTCTTGGCTCTCAACAGTAAGCGTTCCTGTCATTGCATCTAAGTAACCGAACTTTGCACTGACGCGTAGATCCGCTGCGGAGATCTTTTGACAGTTAAGGGAAGTGCAGTAATCATGGTCGAAGTGCTTTCTATCTTTGTAAAGGAACTTCAAGTTTTTTGACAGCGGTTCATATTCCAGCCAGCGCTCTTCGTTTCTTATGTTCAGTTTGCCGCATCGGATTCTTTGAAGAGGAACTCGTGTTATTTCGTTGGTTAAATATAATGGTGAGTTGATAAATGATGTCGGACTCCTGAGCTCGAAGCGTTTTGAAGAAACAGGACTTTCTATTTCTTCACCGTGTGCTGCCATCTTGAGTCATCTTGATGTAAACAAATGTCGTGCGCATAATTAAAGAGATAAACCGCAGTACATCCTCTTGAACCCGAGGGCTCAAGATGGGAAGTTGAGCTGCTGAATGAGAGCTTGTGGTGCACTTGGAAAAAGGTTCACGGAGTTGCAAAACTGTTTTCTTTTCATTATGTTGCCTTAGGAATCTAGCAGATACATGAAGAAGTAAATGGAGAAGGTATTGTTTCTGCTTTTATGTTTGTATATAAAATATCAGAAGTGTGAAGATAGAACAGATGTCTGGTACGACTGTTTCTATGACTTGTCTAGCTTTCATGTCAGGTGCAAATAATTATATACAAGGCAGTTAAGCTGGTCGGTAGATCTATGTCTTACAAATACCTTACCAGTGTATAAGCTAAGAAATATTGAGACGTTGTTTTTTGTTTTCTAGATTGTAGAAGGCTTAACAAACCGTTGTTAAAGATCAGTTATCTTTAAGTAACATGTAACTCCTCCCCTCCCCCCAGAAACTTCTATCAGTGAAGATAACCACACCCATTCATTGTACGAATAATTAGCGGTAATTAGTGGCCTCACCAGTTCCAACCTGCTCTCCCCCCACCTCTGGACATTTGTGCAAAAAATGGTGCAAATGCCCCACAGTGTAGGCTTGATACCAGCCGCTGTTCGGGAAATGAGCCCACGCTCCTCCCCCGAGCTCACGGCCTTCTCGGGGAGGGCAGACCAGAAACGAGAGAGCAGCGGTAATTGAGCCTTCCCACAGTGGGGCTAGCTCATTGGTAAAAGCTTCTGGAAGACTCCAAATTCCTGACCCATGGGATAATTTTATTTCTGGATCCTAGTTTAGTACCTGTAAACCACTGTCATGGTTTAGTGTGCTAGTCTCTGGATCAAGTATACATGTAGACAAGGTCATAATGTCTAGCTAGAACATGGTGTTATGTTCTTGGGTAAGATATTATGTCTTAACTCGGACAGTGCCTCTCTCCATCTGGGGGTCTAATTGAATGCCGATGGACTAACATCCCATCTGGAGGGTCTGTCAGAAGAAATACTCCAAGTTATTTTATTCTAAGTACTGTAGAGATAAGCTCAGCTCAGGCCTGATCCATGGGCCATTTTGCTGGAGTGCAGACCTTATCCATGGTTTTGGGCACAGCTAGAAATAACATACTGATCTAGAATCGGGTATTTCAAATTTATTTTTAGTTATTATACCTTTTCTGTTGAACAGGATCCAGACCAGAAGGGTGCTCTTGACCTCAAGTCAGAGGGAAATGCACATTTTAAAGAGGAAAAGTATGAGTTAGCAGTGGCATGCTACACTCAAGCATTGAAATTACTCCCTAAAGATGAAAAGAATAAAGAAAAACTAAAAGATAGAGGAGTGATTCTAAAGAACAGAGCAGCATGCTATTTAAAACTTGTGAGTAATATTATCATTGTTACGGTGGAACCCGTTAATTCGGTTACCAGTGGGCCACAAAAATCTGGCCATATTAATGGCATAGCCTTATAGAGTCCTCAAGTGGTTACGTCATGTTGTCATGACTGCAAAATTTTCAGTTCCAAACAAACGAATATGGCGTCCATAGCGTGACGTGTTCTCATTGTTGATTTATCCTTTAAATGGTTATTATCATGGATTTAATACTCTAAAGATACACTATACATGTAATAGAACTTAGGAGAACCTTTGACGAAAGTAATTTGGAGCTGCACAAGTAGTCAAAAGTGCCTGGAGAGGATAAATTAGGGCAAAGAAAACGAAAGCCGAAGGTCAGCATGGTGCAGTGTTTTCATCCTGAATGCAACCATTACTCCGAGAGCCACTGCTGCAGAATTTTTGCATTCCCAGACGAGGTTAAGAAGAAGGCATTATTTAGCAAGTGGAAATTACTGTTAAGGTAGGTTTGAGTTTAAAAGAGAATGACATTTTGCGAATCATACTCTCGCGTGTTAGTCCAGTTTGACCGCAGTCACCTGTGATGTAATTATTAAGTCCAGTCTTCGGGTGGGTTGACCTGTTTATGGCCTTTTTATATATTGACGTGACAACGAGAGAAGAAACTGTTATTCAATCGATTCTATGACCTTGACAATTATCCTTACATGAGTTTTGTTTCTTTAATGTCTTAGCTAAGGGAAAGCTGTCGCTGTTCATGTGTTTTTGTTCCGGTAGCTTGCGTTTTTACGTCCCGAGTCAAGGAAAAATTAGAAGAAAACCGAAACCTCTAAAGAGATTAAATACAGTCAAAATGACGAAAAATTGTTCAAGGAAGGGATTTTTTGTGTGGAGTGAATGCCACGTATTGTTCAATTTCTGAATTTTAAAACTATTATTATGAATTATGCTATCAGGAGGGATGACAGAGAACCAAACAAATATTCACGCGTCTGTAGCTGTCACTTGAGGGATGGAGATAAACGAAATCTGCCAACTATCAGTAACAGAAACAAAGACAAACTGTTTGATCTGTTGACTGGTGCTGAGCCAAAGCCTCCTCCAAAGAAGAAAGTAAAAACCAAGTCTGATGCTAAGCTTCCTACTGTCACATCTGTGCTGGCTGAAATAAAAGAGAACTCTGGCCCCAGTGGTTCTACTAATGAGCGGGACAAGTCAACGGATTCAAGGAATACTTCATTAGTGGAAATTGAACTGATATGACTTCCAGAGAGCTTACAAAGCAAAAAGAATTGAGTGGTTATCAAAGAGAACATAATCTCGACATTATTTTACAAGCAAAGATTAGGGGGGTGGGGAATTCAAAAGTTTGTAAAGGACATCAGGGGTTTTTCTGCTGAGAGCCACCTTACCCAGGCGACTTTGAGCTGCAAGATTTCCCGACTCCTGGGGAAATTGCTCAAGTTTGCCAGGGCGTTGACTCTGGTTTGAAGACGATGACATGTGCATTACCAGCAAAGGGATAGGTGACTGTGAAAACTGGACCTTGACATGAAATTATAATTATTTCTCTTGAGGGTAGGGATGTCTGAATATACTGTTTAGGACATAAGCTGCTTGTAATATAACGGAAAATCTCCACAGAGTTCATTATTTACAGGGTTGCTTGAATGCACTTGGGAGCTGTTATCATGTTCTTGTTCAAAGTTCTCCCTCCACAATCCTGGGAAAAAGTTTATGAAAATAAAAGCCAGTCAAAATGGCAATGTTTGATTTCCAAGACTCATCTCGTTGTATCTTAAGGACCACAGTGTCCCTTGTGGTCCATACCGTAAAGTAACAATACTTTCTCTGGGCTAAAAACAGCTGGCCCTGAACTTGATTCCAATAGCTATGACTAGTCTTAAGGGCATAATGTCCATTTTTGCTCTGCAAATAGAAGTCTTTGTGTTTGACTGCTTCCGCAATGGTCTCATTTCGGTGGGTATATGTGCATTTGCATTCAAGAACAGCATCATTGCCTACCAGTATATCTGGAGATGCACCTAACACACCAGACTCATGTAGCCATATGCCAGTCTGGACAGGTACCAGGCCAGTCGATGCAGTGAAAGCTTTTATTGCCATTTCTTCCTTCAACACTCCATGCAATGGCACAAACTCTACTCAGATCGTAATCTCCAAGCAGACGTGTTGTAAGGGCTTGAGTAACTCGTTTGGCTTTCAGTACTGCTCCAAAATTGCTTGCAGTTAGTCGGCCTTTGCATGCTAAATGCCATGCTTTATTATCGCGTTGCCCATTTGTGAGAGCACTTACCGGTACTTCTTTGATTATGTCCTGTCTGACCTTTGCATTTCTGATTAAAGTACTCAAGTTGTTCCAAAGAAGTTTGTTCCCCAAGAAAACCTTCCGATAAACCTTCCAATTTCCGATTGTTTTGAGAGGTAGTTGGGCTGCAGGTTCTGGCTCTCTACTCAAAAGCCAGCAAACTCCTGTGAACTTTCCATATTGTCACAATTGATGGTAGAGCCACTCCCTGTCTTCGTGCTCGGGACAATGGAGAATAATCTTTTTTATTCTCAGGAAGAGGAAACATTTGAGAGGCAGCCTGTACTGTCGCTACAGTCTTTTTACACTGCCACTTACATTCTACTTCCGTTCTGCTTAGATTGTGTATTCCATAAATAAAGATGGCAGCCACATGGCTACATTTGAACTCGCCCCTCGGGCATTCGCATTCTATGTTTTTGATATTCAACTGGTCGTCCAGATAAACCTGAAATAGTAAATAACGATTACACACTTCGTTTATAATATATTTTCCCTTACGGAATAACTAGACAGAGAGGAAAACAGGAATGATAATCACTCGAAGGTACATGTTATCTCACTTGACACTCACCGTGACTTTGTAGCTCTTGTTTTTCATTCTTGCTTTGACTTCACCTCGAATTATTCCTCCAGAATATGTAAAACTTTGTACATGATCAGATGGGTAGTGATTTTTGCTCACCAGAGAAGAAAGAAGCTAAAGAAGAGATTGAGAGCGACCCCATGTTCACTCTTCTCGGGTTTGTTTAGAACTGAAAATTTTGGTGTCATGACAATGTGACGTCACACTTAAGGACTCTATTAAGGGGTTCATTATAAGAATATGACTGACTGAGTTTTAGTTCGGTCCAGAATAAAGTGGCGCTAATAACGAGGTGGGGGTATTAATAGCAGGGGACTGGTTGTAGGGTGAAGTTCCACTGTACAGTATGTTCTTGATTAGTTGTACTACTGATCAATCTTCGAAATCTCCTTACTGAATTTCTGCAGGGAATTTTTTTTTCTTTTAAAATCAACCTGTGCTTTTTCTCTACTTAACGGTACACGTCAGGTCTGTCACTAAGTTTTTAGTCACCTGTAGACTTATTCTCTGCACTCATAACAAATTTGTTACTTACACTGTGATGTGTGAATTCTATTGACAACAGGCAATTTCACCAGTAGTATCAAGGGAAAATCAATCATGCTCAGCCGTAACGGATGCTACGGCTTACCACCCGTAATGTACTTCTTATTTTAAACAATTTTTTACAAGTGAAAGTTCTTCATCATTGACCTTCACATGAACAGCAAATTAAACAAGGCACAGCATAATCCGAAATCAACTGGGATACCTCTGCAACCTTCTCATCTCTGCAGACAATATTCTATCCAAATTGAAAGTTTCAACATATACAGGTAACTCTGATGTTCTGCAAGTAGAACAGAATAAAAGTTCACCATGAACAAATTAATCTCTGTCAGTTCATACTTGCTTTCTCTTCTCTTCACCATCCTCGTTATTGAAAAGAGAAGTAAACATCTCATCCACAAGACCATCAGTGGTGCGACATCGATCAGTCTATGATTACAAAGTACAAGTTAATACCAATTACACCAGACAACCTTTTAGTCAGTAATATTTGTGACCTCTCACGCGAAAACGTTCCGAACGGTTAACCGTTCTTAAACGGATAGCCGTTCGTAAGCCGTTTATCAGCCGTTCGAACGGACTGGCATGCCGTTCGAACGCCTCGAGCTATCCGTTCACAAAAATTCATCATCCGTTCGAACGGCTCAAGCTATCCGTTCGAAAAAAATCATCAGCCGTTCGAACGGCTTGAGCTATCCGTTCGAGAAAATTCATCAGCCGTTCGAACGGCTCGAGCTATCCGTTCGAAATAAATCATCAGCCGTTCGAACGGCTCGAGCTATCCGTTCGAGAAATAATTTTTATTCATCAGCCGCTCGAACGGCTCAAGCTGTCCGTTCGAGAAAGTAATTCATCGGCCGTTCGAATGGCCCGCGCAAAAAAAAATATTTTTTTTGGAAGCTGTTACATTTCACGAACAGTCGTCACGTTTCTGTTCTTTGTTTACCTTTGCTTAATAAATCTCATTCCAGTCAAAACTTTTCTCGCGAAAAAATTAAGAAACACCGCTCTTCAAAAATCATGTTTTCTCACTAAAAATTAATTGCGGAGCATATAAAAATTTATATTTGTTTGAAAGGTCAAGAATATGACTTTTCCCGGCTATTGTTTTTCTTCAAGGTGAACATATAGCTCAGATTACGAGGTCACACCGAACCCACGCGTTACACAAACTATCTTCAAAACTCTGCCTTTGAAGCAGAATATCACTCGCGCGTTGACAACGCATCCTTAACAATCCAGCTTCATCACTTTAAAATTTCAGCAAAATCGAACAACACCAGAAGAAATCAATTGATCTTTCGTATTTCATTCAATAGCCGAGTTCACTTAGGAAGAGCGGTCGCTCATAGCAACCGAAAACCAAACAAAGCGCCGTTTTGGTCCAAAAAAATTCAGGATTATTGCTTGGGAGACGAAACTTTGAATGGGAACATCTTTTTCGAACTTCTCTGAGGTGATTTAGGCGAAAAAATGACCTCTGACAGCTACAAAAGAGAACGAAACAAAAGCCAGAGCAGACAGCATAATGAGTCAATAATTTATTCACGCGTGTGAATCGAGAATGTCTCAAAATAACTTTAAGATTGAGACAGAGATAAAGGCCTTAAACCACAAAAGTTTAGCAACAGTACATTTTCGTCGCTTGGTTCTGAATTAGAAACTGGGTTTGCTTTGTTTTCTTTTCGGTGACATGGCGAAATTTCACTGTTTACAAATTATTATTACCATGTGTCCTGGAGTCCCAGACCCGCGGTGTGGTAGCGGCATGAAATGAGCTTGTTTGAAATGGCTTTTTCTGTCCGCATTGTACACAGGATAGACTTTAAGAAGTTCGCTTCTGTAGGCGACTTTCAAGCTTTCTTGATTACCGTATGTTTAGCTCAGCTAGCAGAGGACTTTTTTTTCTTTCAAACGGTTTTCAAACAGCTTCTAAACGAAATTTCGTTAGAAAACGGAAAGCCAATAAAGCGCGTTTTTGCGTGAAGGTCATTAGCCGTTCATCCCTTCGACCTTATCCGTTCGAAAAAATTCATTTGCCGTTCATCCGTTCAACCTCATCCGTTCGAAAAAATTCAATAGCCGTTCATCCGTTCGACCTCGTCCGTTCGAAAATTTTAATAAGCCGTTCATCCGTTCGATCTCATCCGTTCGAAAATTTTTGTTAGCCGTTCATCCGTTTGACCTCATCCGTTCGAAAATTTTAATTAGCCGTTCATCCGTTCACGTTACCCGTTTCGAATGGCTTGCCTAGCCGTTCGTCACCCGTTCGCTTGCCGTTCCGTTCAGCGTTCGAACGGCTACCGTTCGGAACGTTTTCGCGTGAGAGGTCACATTTATGCTAACCTGAACATTGCTACACTGTACACTGTATTTAGGCTAAACAAAGCTCAACATTGAAACTGCTGAGGGTCGCGAATGCAATCAATTCTGTTTCACTGGCAACTAACTTTTCACACTTTTCACTGAAAAAACTTAGAAGGCTGGCCCCAGGTTATTTCCTGAAAGTCAAGCCCTGATGTAAACTGTTTATGCAGGCACAGATCTAGAGAAATCAATAATTAAATAAAATAAATATGTATTTCTTTATCCATCTTTCACTCTGCATAGTGCAAATTACTAAAAATTTTGGTACTAGCAATAAGGCATTCTGATTGTGTTTATTTTAGTCACACAGAAAGTATATAATAATTTAATTAATAAAACACATGTACCTTTGCTTGAAGCTGTGCACCAAGCCTTTTAAGGGTCTCTTGTACAACAGTGTTCTGCAGAGTAATGGAAGCTAGAAAATAAATATTTCTCTACACACAAGATAACCAATAGGCTACATGTAGACATACACAATGTACTACCACATGAGTTAGCCTGTAACCAGGCTCTTAATGCTGCAAGAAACAAGGAGAGGAAAGAGGACTCATTTTCCTCTTTTTCTTTTTCCATTCCTACTTTCTTTCCCTATGAAGGGCCTGCTTGCAGGCTACCACATGGAAGGCCTGTATGGCAAACCTTAAGGTTACAAAACTGGACTCTGGATTCTTAGGTACTGACCAGGGGACATTGCATTGTGTATTTTGGGGCAAGACACTTAAACTCGCACAGTGCTTCTATTCAGTTAAGTACACTTGTTTAGTGAGTACCAGCAAATCTAATTCCTGCATGGGGAGAGGTAACCGAGTTCATTAACATGTAGCATCCCATCAAGCCAGGAGTAGATTTAATACCACTGGTTACTTTATGCAAAGGGGTCCAAATCAGGAATATCCTTGGCAATGTGACCCCCCAGCTGACGTAGACTTGCTCACTACAACTCATTAAATTTCAAGTGACCACTGCAACACTGTTAGTAATATAAGAGCAAAGAGAAAGGGACCCTCTCTACCAAGTACCTACACAGCATTGTTGCAGTTCCAGGAAAATATCACATACTCCCCTCACAGAAGGAGATTGGAATTTCCTGGAGGGTGGGGTGAGCGCTTTCTGTTAAGGCCAAAAAATTTAAAGAAATGTATAAAGCTTAATTGGAATTTCCAGACGGGGTGGGGTGGTCTTACAAAATCCCTTCTGTGGGGGAGGTAATGGATATTTTCTGGAATTACACATTGTATTACAAACAGGAAGCGAGCCAGAAAGTATACTAATTAATACTAATAAATTTATCAGCAGTACACAAAAAGGACTCCTGGTTTGCAAAAAAATACAGCCTCATGTTATTTTTTGATCAGCTGATACATCTACCTTTGGTTCAATATGAATCAGTGTACGAGCATCATGGAATGCACTCTCCAGTCGGACCAAGTTTTTCCTGCCCTTGGCATCTTCTGAACAAGGCCTTGGAATCATTTGGTAAAATATTTAATGCTGGCATGGAAAAAAGGAGATGATTGAATTGAATATTACACTGCCATGATAATGCTGCTCATTGAATATACTATTTATAATTTAGTTGTCAAGATCCAAGCTTGTGTTTGGTACAAAATGCACCGGCTCGTGAAGAACATTACTAACTGAACTGAACAAACTTGAGATGCCAATTTTTGTTTGAGGCAGTCGGCAATAAATTCCAGCACTTTTCCAACTGACTAATTGGCAATTTTTTTCAAGTTTTGATGCTACATGTTCCAAAACTACTCAAGAAATTTATTATGGTTAGCCCCCTCTAATAAAATTCATTTAATTGATATCTTCGTCGTAGCTTTACAGAAGCATATTGTTTATGATTAAAGCCTTAAAGTAATGATTTAAGTACAGAATTGACCTAAAACAGCGAAAATCTGTGTGACACTGCTCCTTCAAAAAAACCTTTAAGTTTAATTAGCTTTTCATGTAGCTAAAAAACCAAGCTCTGTGATCACATTTTTTATCGTCAAATTGTGATAAGTTCATGCATGAAAAGACCCAATGTTTTACAAATTTAAAACAAATTCTACAAAGGACAAATTTCAAAGCAACTCTTCAAAAATTTAAGGTGGCTCTGAACTCTCACCCTCTGTGTACAACTTTAAGGATCTGTTTCCTTTGCTTATTAAGTAGTTTAAGAATACATGTAAGAATTAAACCATTAAACCAATGTACTTTGAAAAATGAAAGCAACAACAAGAAAGACACTAGGAACTAGAAGGACAGTCTAGGATGCAATTCCTCTAACCTCCAAAGGAAAAGACATTAGTTCAATTCAAGAAATTGAGAGCAGAGGGCCAAGTTAAGAATTGATTTTAATCAGCAACACTAACTCAAAGTAAACAATATTAATTTGGTTCAAGTGGACAGGACATTCAATAAAAACCAAGATTGTACAACTGTGTGCATGCCAGTCAATTTTTTTTTAAAGTTTTTAGAGGGACAAAGTTCTCTGGAAACTTTAATATTGATATTAACCACATATAATTTAGTTTGTTAAGTTTATTGATTTACATGAAGCGTTTCTGTAGTTTATTATTCTTACATTCTGTTGCCATCCTTTACAGCCTCTTCATACTTTTCCTAAGAGATAAATGAAAACAAAAGCATGTATCTTAATTATACAATCATTCAACTAGAAATGGAATAAAGACTTGCCTTGCATGAAACTATGTGTCCCATATTTTATATATATACACATGTCCTGCACTACATGTATTAGATATTAAGTAGTACGAGTGGGTGTACCCAGGTCTGATCACATGCAGGTCTGACATTACGGGTGGTAAGCCGTAGCATCCGTTTACGGCCTTGAGCATGATTGATTTTCCCTGATACTACTGTGAAATTGCCTGTTGTCAATAGAATTCACACATCACAGTGTAAGTAACAAATTTGTTATGAGTGCAGAGAATAAGTCTACAGGTGACTAAAAACTTAGTGACAGACCTGACGTGTACCGTTAAGTAGAGAAAAAGCACAGGTTGATTTTAAAAGAAAAAAAAATTCCCTGCAGAAATTTAGTAAGGAGATTTCGAAGATTGATCAGTAGTACAACTAATCAAGAACATATGTACAGTGGAAACTTCACCCTACAACCCAGTCCCCTGCTATTAATACCCCCACCTCGTTATTAGCGCCACTTTATTCTGGACCGAAACCTAAACTCAGTCAGTCATATTCTTATAATGAACCCCTTAATAGAGTCCTTAAGTGTGACGTACATTGTCATGACACCAAAATTTTCAGTTCTAAACAAACCCGAGAATGAGTGAACATGGGGTCGCTCTCAATCTCTTCTTTAGCTTCTTTCTTCTCTGGTGAGCAAAAATCACTACCCATCTGATCATGTACAAAGTTTTACATATTCTGGAGGAATAATTCGAGGTGAAGTCAAAGCAAGAATGAAAAACAAGAGCTACAAAGTCACGGTGGAGTGTCAAGTGAGATAACATGTACCTTCGAGTGATTATTCATTCCTGTTTTCCTCTCTGTCTAGTTATTCCGTAAGGGAAAATATATTATAAACGAAGTGTGTAATCGTTATTTACTATTTCAGGTTTATCTGGACGACCAGTTGAATATCAAAAACATAGAATGGCGAATGCCCGAGGGGCGAGTTCAAATGTAGCCATGTGGCTGTCCATCTTTATTT
>JAHPZR010030781.1:0-24785 GCA_019787425.1 Platygyra sinensis
GAATGTTATTCCATCGCAGGGTTGCCGCCAGCATTAGGTAAGGTTGGTGGGGATGGGCACTGTGAGGGTTAAGTGTCTTACCCAAGAAATCAACACAATGTCCCCGGCCAGCGCTCGAGCACGGAACACCCGATCCAGAGACGAGCACAGTAACCATCAGGTCGCCGTGCCCCCACATTTAGCGGAGATACGAACCCGCAAAGGCTGTCGTCATCGAACCCAGGGTATGGGATTCTAGAAGGTAGAGGAATGAAATCCGAATATTTCTCATGTTTTTCTTGTGTGTTGCAGCTAAAATAACAACGCGCCCCGGCCAAGTTGGAGTGTGTAATGGCTACATCCTAGAGGGAGAGGAGCTAGAAACTTTGTTCAATACACGTCAAGATTTAAAGTTGTCTCTGGAAAATAGCCCTGGTGCACAGTGATCGAGCCATTCGCCATTCAAGAAAACAATGTATTTTCATTAACTCTGCTCCCGTTATCGGCAAAGTAAAGCAGTGATGGTGATGTCTTGGCTGTCAAACTGATGCAGAGATAAAGTGTTTCTCAACTTCATAACAGCTGTAAATAGTTACAATAAAAGCATCTACTAACTATGATCAGCATGAACACTGTTTAAGTGGAGTTACTGTTCATTTGTTTCCCTTTTACGTCACTGTTGTTCGCGACGGCAAGAAAGAGGTCCTTTTGCGGGATCCGTTCACGTGGTACGAAATAAATTATGCTGTGACGCAAATAACGCAGTGGGACTTTCAAAACAAAGGAACTCGTACCAGTCCAGCCCGACTTCCCTTTGTTTTGTAAGTCCCACTGCGTTATTTGCGTCACAGCGTAATTTATTCCGTACCATGTGACCGGATCCTGTAAAGGGCCCATTCCAGCTTCTTTTTTTGGACAGGTGAGGCGTCTTGGTTAGCCTGTGATCGGGAACGATTTGTCGTCAGGCGTTATGCAGGTTACAACAATGGTCCAGTTTTCGAATTCGCCATGACCGCTGAATAAAAAAGCACTGACAACGCATTTTACAGGGTTGGCCTCGAGCTAAAGTAAAATATTCACAAATTCCAGCAAGAAGATGACCTGTTTACGGCTCTGTGTATTGTTTAATCTCAAAAGTTTTTAAAATTGTTACATCTTCCCGCCGGTCTTAATGAATACTTTTTTTCAGGTAGAGGCTAGCCCTGTACAAATGCGTTGTCAGTGCTTTTATTCAGCGGTCCTGGCGAATTCGAAACTGGACTATTGCCGATGTTCACATGACTTGGCTAAAATCCAAACTACAAAACTATTGATCCCACTGAGATTTTACTTTCATGATGTATAAGAGCAGCTGAAAACTACTATTCACAAATTTTTGCTCCAAATGGGTTCTTGGTTTTGCGATAGCTTACGCTTGAATTTCTGAGCTTTTGCGTTACGCGACATTTACATGACGGCCGAGAGCTGTCATGTTGGTTAAAAATGTGGCTTATTTCGGGGAATTTGGCTATCTGAGCAGTCCTTGTATTAGTGACAGATGTTTCAGGCTTGCGGCTAAAAACAGGAATCGATCCAACTTCTCATTGGACAAGAGAACAATGGACACTCTTAGCACGTCGTTCGAGATCGCCTGCTTCTAGCAGAGATCGATGTTCGCACTAAGTTAGAAAAGAGAGGCGATAATGTCCTTTTGAATCAACCTAAGTAAGAATTTCACGTAGAGAATCAGATAAGCAGTTTTATTCAGATGTGTGACTTCAATTAGCCGCAGCTTGTCCCAAAACTTATCTTGAAAATCGATGTTCACGTCCTGTTACTGCTGTTATAAGCGACGAAAGGGTCAAATATGCAGGAATCGATCCGACTTCGCATTGGACGAGAAAGAACAACAAAATGAACTGAACTTGTCTTTACTTACAGTGACTTGTGCATTAGTTATGACTTTTGGAAAGAAGAGACTGCCCGCACGGCCAGAGCCCATGAAAAATTCGTTGGCCTCGACACCAAAATACGATTGGTTGATGCGTGAAGCGTTGACAACAAACTGTCAACAATCGAGACCATTGACAAGTTGATGATGGCTGAAGCACTGCAGGAATCGTGTTTGTCACGTTTCAGTCCCGAAAATTGACACTCCAAAAGCAGAGCAAAGTGAAGCATTGAAAGCACAGGTAACCCAAGCTCTCTGGTTACCGTCAACATGACATTGCGTAATGGCGTTGTTATAAGAGTTTGTATGGGAAATACATCGATCCTACGGAATAGTTCAAAATAAGGGGAAAAAAATAATAAAATCGACTTACCTTTTCTTGTTGTGTGTATAACTTCTGTTTCCGTGGCGTTTGGAGACGTTTTAGAGCGATTGTAGCGAGATTTAGCTTCTCTGTATTCCTCTCTATCAGGAGCCTGATAGGCTCCTGTCTCTATATATAATATAGAAAAGCTAAATCTCGCTAGAATCGCTCTAGAACGCCTTCAAACGCCATGGAAACAGAAGTTATACACACAACAAGAAAAGGTAAGTCGATTTTATTAATTTTTCCCCTTATTTTGAACTATTCCGTAGGATCGATGTATTTCCCATACAAACTCTTATAATAACGCCATTACGCAATGTCATGTTGACGGTAACTAGAGAGCTTGGGCTACCTGTGTTGAAAGCTGTTATCTCGGGGGGCGGGGGGCGGGGGGGGGGGGGGGGGCTTAATGGGGACGTGCGGCCAGCCAGGGTATGTTTTTCGGGATTTTTGTCTTAAACAGGGTATCGAATTTAACATTTTTTTGTCTTAATCAGGGTATCGATTTATCATTTTTTGTCTTAAATGGGATATCTTTTCTTGGACGATAAACAGCAAAATTTTTACAAGCTCTTGTAAATTAATATTGACTTCCATTGACTTTGGCATTGATACCAGGCACATTAAATTTCCATTGAAAACACAACAAGAAAGCCACACAATTTGTAACCGCAACTTTTAATCTATGTCTTAAACAGGGTATCAAAAATCGGAATTCTGTCTTAAACAGGGTAGGAAAATCAGCTATATTTGTCTTAAACAGGGTCAGGGTATGAGGGGCCGGGCCGCACCTCCCCACCCAGAGATATGTCGAGTACCCCCCCCCCCCCTCCGGGCTCGCTTCGAACCCAAATACGTGCACTTTAGTGGTTGCCCCGCTTACAGCATCGTGGAAGACCAGATCGATGAACTGACCGAACTTGGATTCACTGCCGTCCATTTAAAAGAAAACGATCCAGATTGTATGAAAGATATTGCCGGAGGAAATATCGACTTCATTTTCTGTTGTGATAACAATGGGGTGACAGGCCTGACAGACTCCCATCCGTGTGTAACAGCCGCTTAGGAAGTTTTGCTCGAACTAGTATATCTTTAAAGATCTGCCCATTTGTATGGTACGATCGGGGGATCTTTGAATATTTAGCTAAGCACTAATCCTGTGTGTTACGATCGAGGGCATTTCGTCAGAGCAGAGCCCTTAGAGGTCATGTGCCTATGTAGCTTCCGCTGTTATCCGCGTGTAATTTGCTGAGTTTGACTTTTCTCCGAGGCTCATTTATATTGCAAGATATGTTTTAGGCTCTCTAAATGCTAGCTCTGGAGGGACAAAGGTTGGAAATGTTCCCGTGAACATGTTGGATACTTGCATTTTGTATTACAATGCCGGGCCTGGCTGTTTGATTAACTGTTGCAAGTTATGCTGTTTTTTTATCACGGGTGTCGGACTTATCTTTGTAGACATAATACTGGATATGTTAGCTGAGCTCATGGGAGATATAGTCTGCAAAATAGTACATTGTTCCTTCGTCCAATATGACGTCGGATCGATTCCTGTATATAACCTTTGACCCTTTCGTCGCTAATAACAGGAATCGATCCGACAAAAATTACAAGTGAAGATCGATTTTCAAGATACGTTTTCTGCCAAGCTGCGGCTTATTTAGATGAGAATAAAACCGCTTATCTGATTCTTTACGTGAAATTTTTACTTTGAATCAACAGCCCATTGCAGATATATTTCCAATTTTGTACGAAGATCGATCTCTACTGGAAGCAGGCGATCGATTACTGATGTCTCTATTTCGACGTCCAATGAGAAAGTCGGATCGATTCCTGTATTTAGCCGCAACCAACAGACTGTTGGTTTCCGGCCGCCATCATGTTGGTGCCCATCTGGATGTGCACCAGCATGGCGTCTCCATACAAATCTTTGGGTAGAAGCATAGTTAAAAGAGGGGACTGGTTAGGAAGCCCGGCAAACATCAAAGGAACAAACAAGGATACCAAGATTTATGTTGGAAGGTCCACGACCCTGCACTGCAATCTTTTGTTTTACACTCATACACTATGCATGAGCTACGTAACCAACACGTTTCTATTGGTTAGTTCCTCGGTACGGAGTAAACAACTATTGTGTTTTGTGCAGGGTCAAGACCTAAAAACAGAACAATAACATACCAGGGGCACCCAACGAGAAACTTCGATGAAATATCTGTTCGGGAGAGTCTACCCGTTCTCAGACTTTCGGATAATGCATTGCCAAAAAGCTACTGATTTCTTACTAAAACATCACCTAAAAGATTCGCAACCAGAGAAATGCAGGGAAAAACAGTCCCTTGGATTTTCGGAAGGGATATTTTTGAAATTGCTGACTGTAAAAATGGTCTCCTAGCATTTTCGGGTAAGAAAAAAGTTCGCAGAGAAGTTCTTCGAAGGTAACGTTCAGCTCGCAAATTCTGAAATGAAGAGTTCATTCCCTAAAATTTTCGGGCACTTCAATCTTCAGCTAAGAAGTCCGAACAGATCAAATTTTTCAAGCTGATTAAAACAACTCCTTAAACAGTCTTTAAACATTACAAGGAGCCCAGAAATATCCCTTAGAGGCTTTTTGCTTAATTTGATCGTCGGGTGCCCCTGACATACAACAAAGAACTTTGACGAGTTTCATAACCATTCACCTCTATTAACTATGGTAGAAAATTTCTCAGCATTTCTCCGCATATCTTGTGGCCTGACCTGAATCTTGGCAAGAGTCTTAACATATTTACCTTCTTTCTTTTCCCAGATGCTAATCTTTATCTATTTCGATCTACTTTGAATGACGTGACACTGAAAACCAGCAAAATCCCATGAGTGTCGTGTTCCCCCTGGTGACCTATTTTCCATTCCCCATAGCGCACTCTGTTTGCACCCCAAGTTTTGCATACTGTTGACTATTGTTGCGAAATACTCCTGGGAATATGCAGACCTCTCAGGGGCATTTCACAACAATTTGGGGGCAAACAGAGTGCATTATGGGGAATTGGAAAATAGAGAATTCTTACGAAGACCAAAGCCCACCTAGTACAACAGGCTAAACAAGTAGTCAATAATCAAAATTCTGCCGAGCACTAGACGAAACTAACAACACTCACTTCGCCATCGAACACACAACGGGCGGGGAGAATCAACAAGTTGGATTAATGTCACCAACAGCGATTGCTGATACCCGAAACGATCACTCGCTTGTGAGAGAAGCCGACTGAAGCTGCTTTGAGCGAAAAAAGCGGACGACAGCGAAAGCGAAGGCGAATCTTCAAAACACATTCAACTTGCCCTCAGCACTAGCAAGGGGGTAATTAACAACCTGGATGAGACATTCTCTAAAGAAATTGCAAACGTGTGGTCCGTCTAACCAACAGAGACGGATTACGGCCACTACAACAAAAACTAGACGGCCTTCTCAAATGCACAACCTATGCATCTACTATTGGCTAGTCTCCTGAGGAAATTAAGCCGCCAAACGAGGCTTTATTAACACTTTACGACAAGAAATAAAGACTTTTCTCAAGAAATTTTTATGTTGGAAGCGCGACCTCAACACGCTAACGGGATTCCCAAGGGAAGCGCACCAATCATGACCAAGGAGCTAAATACAGCGAACACTTTCCGCGAAGAACAGCAACGACAAAGATCAACTCCGTACTCGAATGAAGAACCGATGATATTCAACTGAAGTCTCGCCGGCAAATAGCTGAAGTGGGAAAGAGATTCAACGCAAGCCTCAAGCCCCAAGAATTACTACTTCAGGCATCATTTCCAAGAACGGGAAAAGGGTAGGCAGTAAAGTAGCTGACACGAACAATGAACTCAGATCTATGTGTGTACAAATGTAATGGAGATTTATCAGATTTGTTGACAACGACCGACTAAACGAGTCTTGTCCAAATGGTAGCAAACTGCACTTAAATAACAAAGGTTCTGCTTATCTAGCTACTAACTTCCTCAAAGCGTTAAATACAACCACTGCTAGTAAGCATAACACCAGAGATGCAAGAAGGCTCAAGGATAACTATCAAAATTTTCGGAAGACTAAAGCCTTCTGTGAGCATAAATGATTCCTCTGATTATTCTTATTCCGCTGTAGATACCCCGAAACCAGCTAGATTATAAACGCAAGTTCATCCAAAAACTCCAAATAATTTACCAAACAACATTTCGAATATTACACATGCGCAGCCAAATTTGGGCATTCCATTAACTAGAGAATTTAAAATAGCCTCTATAGACTTGGCCAGTCTGAATAAACATATTGACCAACTGAGATTCTACATGCTGCCCACGACGGTTGATAAACTATTGATGAGACACGTTTAGACAGTCTGGCTCTATTCTAAAAGGTGAAGATCTGATCGGGCGTGGCTCTCTAATGCTCTATGGAATTTAACCTAATGGCAAGCTATCCTTTATACACCGTAAAGAGATTCCGTGGCCAATTCACAATATCAACTCAGTTGATAAACCAAATTATCCTGTAGTACTCCCACCGACGCAGCACCATAGTTTCTTTAGAAACTTATCCCCTTATCCTTTATACAAACAACCGAATTCTGTAAGGCGCTGGAACGTCCCCCCTTCCAATGATCAGTTTGGCTATCCACATGTTGCAAGGAGACGCTTTGAGAATGGAGCAATTTTTTCAAAACACACCAGTTGTCATCCGACGACACAATTTGAAGACTTTACCCATGTCAATGCGGATGCAACCGAAGAGACGAGACAAAAATTGTCACGACAAAAATTTGTCCTTGGATTTTGCCACGGACAATTGCGATTTTGTCTGCTAGTGCGGATCGAAAACTTTGCCTAAGTGCGACCTATACCTAAAAATTTATACGGTTAAAAGCGTTATGACATGACACGTTATGACAATGACAAGATAAACAAAATTTGTTTATTTGAACGATTTTGTCCAGTTTTTATTCGGGACAAATTTTGTGGCGGTGCGTTTGAAGTTTTGTCCGCTTCGGCCATATCCGCACTTGTAGAACGTTTGGTGATAACAAAAATTTTGTCTAAATAAACAAATTTTCTGCTAGTGCGGATCGGCCCTTTGCCAGCAAAAAAAAAAACCGCACCCGGAAAGCAAACTTTTGGTTTCAACTATCGGGGTCATACTAGGTGAAAAAATATGTCAGTGATGCGGACACTTTGATAAACCAGACACACGTTTATCCACGTGTTATCGGGAGGGACGGGGCAATGGGCTGGAAAAGGAAAACAAACGTTAAAGGGCCCTAGTCAGCCACACCTTTGTTTTTGTTACATACTAGAATTTGGCTATTATATTTTATTCGAAGCCTGTCGAAACGAAGAAAAATCACTGTAATACTACTCAAGATAATTAAACATACCTTCAGGAACACAGCTTACAGTAAAACAATAAGGATTCGCGTCACCATGCTATATCAATAATTTCGATGTCATCGAAAATGGCGGAGGCTGACTAGGGTCCTTTAATAGATGCGTCCCTTTGAAGCACTGTTGATAACGATCACGGTGATACTTCTTTTTATTCAGTTAACTCACGAGCACTTCTTTGTGTTTCGTGTGATGTATGAAAGATGGCCTGGAGCCTTGAGCTTTTCGCCAAAAATGCGTTTTTTGGAGATTTTGCTGGTTTTGAGGCTGGATCTCGGCCAAATTAGCTTTAATCTGGTCAACGAAAATGCATTTGCAACTCGACAGCTTGCGCTTCTTGCCACTAGCATCGCGTTTTACGACATTTTGCCTCGGGCGTGCGCAGAAATCAAAATTTTGAGTTTTTTGGACGAGAAGGTGACCAACGTCTTTAGACTCGATTTTCGATTTTTTTCCCCTTTCCTTTTTCCCCTTTTCTTTTCTTTTTGCTGCAGTGATTGATCTTCTACTCGGCTTGCTTGTGGTAAAAAAAACTTCTAAGAAAGCGTCATAGAGGCGACCAATTTTTACTATGGAGCAGCCAGGTATAGTGGCAGGAAATTTTGCTCTGACTTTTTCATTCAACTTTTTGAGCATTTTTGTGCATATCTCAGACCCATTAGGTCGATCACTCTGATCTAGACATCTTTGGAAAGATCTTTTCCTCCTGCAAAAGTTGAGTTTAGATGATGCTAATTTTGGTCAAAAGTGATGGCGTCAGAAGAAGAAAGGTCAAGGCTCGTCACAGCCGGTTACGGGCGGCACAGGAGGCAATGGGTTAACTGTTTTGACCGCTGCTATGATGAGAGCGAGAAATCGACGTCAACGAAGATTACTTCGAGCGCCATAAGCCTGGTAAGTTTCTCGACCAGTAAAGTCGTGGTTTGACCCACACCACTACGATCCTCAAGAATTTTTTCGTCAGCAGTTTCGTGTGACGAGAAATACGTTTAACCAGATTTCGGAGAAAATACTTACATTTGGGCTTTAAAGCCTGGGTCATGGAAACTCGACGTATATTGAAGCGGTGCAAGACGTGGCGCTTTACGAAATGTGTAATGGACACATAAAATTTCCGAAACGGAAGCAGAAACGAGGGTGGCCATAGAAACATTTCAAGATCTCTCAAATCTACCGAACATAGTTGGCGCGATTGAAGGCTTTCATGTGAGAATTAAAGCACCCAAGGACAGTGCGGTTGACTATTTCAGTAGATATCAGCAGCATAACTATATAATTCAAGCAGTCGTAAATGCATGGCCAAAAACATTTCTTGGATGACGCTCGAGTTTTACGTCGCAGTTAAATTTTTATTCTTTTTATTTATTTATTATTTTTTTAACAGCTTTATTGACCATTACACATGTTACATACAACAAGATAAGTAACCGAGACGAAATGAAATATATATGCAAAGTGATGTGAAGTGATAAGGTCAAAAGGGCAGGTGCGAACGGGACACGAGGACCCATGCGAGGCACCGCCCATGATATTTAAAAAAAATTAAGACACAAATAATAATTAAAACACGGTTAAATTTAAAAGACGCTAAAAACTAGGGATGACAGGGGCAGGATCGTACAATTGACCAGGTAAAGGGATAGTATATGTCAAAGTGATTGAGCAGAAGGTGAAACATGTGCTCAATAATGAAGTTGCGGAAGAAAGCAGTAGTTGAAAAACTGGTAGGAGGTGAAAATTTACAGATATAGTTCCAGAGCTAAGCAATACGATTAAAGTAAGAGGCCTGGAAAGTGCTAGTTTTACATACAGGAGTTTTAAGGTTATAAGAATTACTTACTCCTAGTCTTTAGGAGAGCGGAGGGAGGTGATATCCTGATCGCGCCTGCTATCAACATAAATGGAAACGAAATAGGTCCGTACTTTGTCTGAGATAGTGTATATCCCCTCAGCCCCTGGTTAATGAAACCGTACCTAGAAGGTACTATACTAAGGATCGTGATGAAATCAAATTCAACAAGGAACTTTTCTCTTCGAGAGTTAAAGTCGAATGCGCGTTTGGTTTGATTAAAAGTCAATGGAGAATTTTACAGAAAAGATTTGACAGTACTATAGACTTTGCAGTTAAAATGCTATAGCTTGTGCAGTTCTGCATAACCTTTGCATACGATTGGGTGACAACTCGGACGAAGAGGATTACGACGACGACTACCCCTGCCCTCCTATCACGGGTCAAATATTATTCGTAATGCAGATAACATGAGAGAAATCCTAAAAGACTACATTCAATAATTTTTTATTCAATGAAGTACACTTTTACGTATTTTTGTCATCTGTTGTTACTGTTTATTTTCCTGATTTTCTTGAATTTTCACTCGCAACGTAAGTGGCAGCACCACAATCTAACAATACAAATTTCTCATGAAATTTTCAATGGTTCTCAGTAAAAAGTGTATTGATTACATTTTGACCATTTCGTAAAAAGTCGAAAACTACAATTTCATACTCCTTCAAAGTACAGTCCTCGAGGATCCCAAACAGAAAATGCTTGGCTGAAGATCTTCCTCTTCGTCGTACCTGGCTCATCCTTCAGTCCGGTAAACTGCAGCATATCTCCCTGGGCATCCCAAATGACGCCCAAAGTTCCGTCTGTTGGTTACTTATCTTCACTCAGTACGAGGAATCGTGGAGAGCTATCTTGCTCCGGGATGGTTGCCAAGACGTCTGGATATCGTTTGTCATTTGTGTAGGCGGAAACCTTCACGACGCAGCAACTCTGTTATCTGCTTCCTAATTTCGATAGCTTCCTCGCGAGAATCTGTTCTGGTAGACCATCATCCATGTAAAAGTTCTGGTTCACGGCTTTTCACACCCAGAGGTAAATCTTCTCCATTCTCATCAGCATTTCACCTCATAGTGTAGTTCGCTCTGGATGGCGCAGACACTTCTCTATGGCCAAACACTGTTCTCTGGAACTGATACACGCTTGGTTCTTCTTTCAGAGAGTCTCTCCATAAGAATCTCAATGCTGGCTTATCACGATCAGGGAGACGGAGCATATGATGCGTTTCTTTCACATCAGCGGCCATTGCATTTCTTCCTTGGCAAAACCTGAGGAAACCTTCAAGCAGAGAGGACAGAAGATCTGGTCCTGTGTAGATCTTATCGTTCAAATTTTGTCCCATTTTGCTGACGCATCGTAGACTCTGTGGCAGAGGTTTTCAACTCAGGTTCACCTTCAGCAATAGAAGATTCACACGTCTCTTTTTTAACGGGGCTCACTAGAAATCTCTGTTACGACCTCTGGTTTGGTTGATTTAATTTCCTCCTTGTGAGGTTTCAACAACAGTTTTCTCAGTAATTTCCAGGTCTAAGCGCGAGACCCGATCGTTCACACTGTCTAAAGGTAATTCACTTAATTCTTCATCAATATCACCTTCGAACTCATATTCCAATCTTGATTCTTCAGCTTTCTTTTGAAGTTCCAAGAGCTTTACACGCTTCTGCTGTTCGGCTCGCAAACACTCGATCTCATTTGCGAACATTTGCTCGGCTATTTTTAGTCCCAGGGCTATTTAACTTCTCAGGTCGCAACGATTTCTTTCTTAAAACGAAACGTTTACTTGAAGTAGTAGACTCACTTGGTGTGAACAGCCGAGGTGTTTCGCCTTCTTCTCTGTTCTCGGATTTTATTCACCTATCAATGGCAAGCCGGCGGGGGGGAGCCGGGGCATAGGGCGGCCGGGGGATTTGACATTTTCAAAACAAATTGCTGTAAAATTCCCTACCCCGGGCAAAAATATGAGCTCACATAACTGAAATTCCCCACACCGGGAAATGATTTGTGGTCAAATGTTTGTAGGGCACTCCAAGAAAGATGCTAAAATACTTGAAACAAGATGGTGTTTAATAAAAATTATAAATTCCACCTGTGACTCATGGAACAATTTAATACAGTGTTTGAATGAAATATCCACTGACCTCTCCTTTGTACGACGATACACTTACGACAAACTTTTTAATGGTCTTTTCCCCATTCCACACTTTAACCGTTTTTCTCTGCAAATACGAGACAACACATGTAATCATTCGTATAAGATTTTGGGCACAAATGATCAAATCAACAACATTTCTCCTTGTTTGTTTTCATTTGAACAACATGAAACACTGAAACATTGAAAAAAAATAAATAAATAAAACTAATACAAAGAACAAAAAGGAAGAAAAACAAAAAATTTGCGCACCCTGTTCTCAATTTGCACGACCTCCATGATTGCCGGATTTCATACCGTGAGGGTCTGGGTATGAGTCCGTCTATTATGGGATTAACAACACAAGACCCATATATTCTGAAAGAGCACACCGACCTTTACAAAATCCTCAAGTTTCGTGTTAATTGGGCCAATATCAAACAAGATACAGCCGTTCAAAAACTTCAAAATTTAGTAACAAATGTATGGATTGCCGGACACTTGTCCGGAAATCCATACATTTCTTTGCAAATTTTGAAGTTTTTGAATGGCCGTATCTTGTTCAATATTGGCCCAATTAACACGAAACTTAAAGATTTTGTAAAGCTCGGTGTGCTCTTTCTGAATATATGGGTCTTGCGTTGTTAATCCCATAATAGACGGACTCGTACCCAGGCCCCCAACGTATGAAATCAGGCAATGCCGATGCCGAACACGAGATGTAACGAGCATGCGCAACGCGGGAACTACATTCAGTTTCAGTCTCCCTCAACGAAATCGATGTCAAATACCGCCCCGCCACGGGCACGAATAAAAATGCAAATATCCCTACCCCCGGGAGAGCAAGATAATTTAAATGCCCTACCCCCGGGCCAAAGCGATCGATCAAATTCCTGCCCTATGCTCCAACCCCCTTCCCCGCCGGCTTGACATTGATAGGTGCATTACACTCTGAATAACACCGCTTTTCCGTGCACGTTTTGACAAAACTAAACTCACTTTTCTCACACGTGCGGACGTAGCCCCTAGCAACGATCGGACCTGTCGTTCGGAACATAGCAGCGCGACCGAAAATGAAAGTTGAGGAAGCGGGAAGCACATTAACTCTAAATGTGAAGAAAACTAAGTACATGCTCATAGGGAGAAAATTCAAGTTATCCCAAATACATAATGACTTTACAGTTAAAGTCCGTAATACACCACTTGACAGGGTAATCAAACATAAAACTCGTAGAGTTTACATTGACAAATCTCTCAGTTGGCGCCCACACCACTAAATCCATGTCAAATTAAATGGCCCGTCTAACATAAATAAAATTTCATCTTTAATTAACTATTTTCAACTACCCATTACAGAACTCTTGTAAATGTTTTCACGTTACGATCTTTTCGCTCACGTTAAATCTATAAACGATTAAACAAAATAAAATATTTTCGTTACACTGTAGGTTTATAAACAATTAACGTCGGATATAAATTACTTTTAACGACCAATTGAACCGGTCTAAACGGAAACCTAACATTACTTGATACAGTTTCAATGTCATTTCAGAATGTGAAACCTTAAACATCAAACAAAATCGCTCGACCTATTTTCGTTGCAAGATCTAAGCTCGAAGTCTTGTTTTATAGATCTGCTAGCGAGAATTTCGCTTTAAATCAAACTATTTTCTGAAATCCACAGATTCTTTACTTTTAAAGTAATACGATAAACACGAAAGACCATCACAAAGAGAAGCACACCAGAACCAGTCCCGCTCGATCAACCTCGATCTGGTCAAACAAGTATTAGGTCGATTCCAGTTGTCTGACGCTGGGGAACTGGTGCACGATAAATTCAGGATGAACAGTCACAGACACACCACTGTACGAGTTCGTGGTTGATAAATATGAAACGAACAGAATCTCTGAGGGATATGAATAAAGCTCTGCATATCTAAATTACATGTTGTTCTGAATATCCCAGTAAAGTTAAATGAAACGTTAAATGGTGCAGATCTCCGATGCAATGGTCTTTCACGTCATGTAAACACGTATATCGACCAAACTTTTCCTGGGGCCCAAAGTGCGAGGCACTCGCTTTGCATATCCCGCCCCGAAAGAAAATATTTTAAACAAAATAACATTATTTTCACCAAATGTAATTCATGACAAAATTTTGATTGGAGGATTGCAGGGTGAAATTTTTATAGTGCCAGTATCACATTTTGACATTATTGCACTTTAAAGGATACAAATTTGTTTTCGTATGTATTGGACGATTACAAGGTGAAAATTCTACATTACAACTGTATTCTTATATCAAAGGTGTATTTTTTTTTCTTAAAAAAAAAAAAAGATCACGTAATTTTTCCCCAGTGCCTCGCACTTTGGGCCCCAGGAAAAGTTTGGTCGATATACGTGTTTACATGACGTGAAAGACCATTGCATCGGAGATCTGCACCATTTAACGTTTCATTTAACTTTACTGGGATATTCAGAACAACATGTAATTTAGATATGCAGAGCTTTATTCATATCCCTCAGAGATTCTGTTCGTTTCATATTTATCAACCACGAACTCGTACAGTGGTGTGTCTGTGACTGTTCATCCTGAATTTATCGTGCACCAGTTCCCCAGCGTCAGACAACTGGAATCGACCTAATACTTGTTTGACCAGATCGAGGTTGATCGAGCGGGACTGGTTCTGGTGTGCTTCTCTTTGTGATGGTCTTTCGTGTTTATCGTATTACTTTAAAAGTAAAGAATCTGTGGATTTCAGAAAATAGTTTGATTTAAAGCGAAATTCTCGCTAGCAGATCTATAAAACAAGACTTCGAGCTTAGATCTTGCAACGAAAATAGGTCGAGCGATTTTGTTTGATGTTTAAGGTTTCACATTCTGAAATGACATTGAAACTGTATCAAGTAATGTTAGGTTTCCGTTTAGACCGGTTCAATTGGTCGTTAAAAGTAATTTATATCCGACGTTAATTGTTTATAAACCTACAGTGTAACGAAAATATTTTATTTTGTTTAATCGTTTATAGATTTAACGTGAGCGAAAAGATCGTAACGTGAAAACATTTACAAGAGTTCTGTAATGGGTAGTTGAAAATAGTTAATTAAAGATGAAATTTTATTTATGTTAGACGGGCCATTTAATTTGACATGGATTTAGTGGTGTGGGCGCCAACTGAGAGATTTGTCAATGTAAACTCTACGAGTTTTATGTTTGATTACCCTGTCAAGTGGTGTATTACGGACTTTAACTGTAAAGTCATTATGTATTTGGGATAACTTGAATTTTCTCCCTATGAGCATGTACTTAGTTTTCTTCACATTTAGAGTTAATGTGCTTCCCGCTTCCTCAACTTTCATTTTCGGTCGCGCTGCTATGTTCCGAACGACAGGTCCGATCGTTGCTAGGGGCTACGTCCGCACGTGTGAGAAAAGTGGAGTTTAGTTTTGTCAAAACGTGCACGGAAAAGCGGTGTTATTCAGAGTGTAATGCACCTATCAATGTCAAGCCGGCGGGGAAGGGGGTTGGAGCATAGGGCAGGAATTTGATCGATCGCTTTGGCCCGGGGGTAGGGCATTTAAATTATCTTGCTCTCCCGGGGGTAGGGATATTTGCATTTTTATTCGTGCCCGTGGCGGGGCGGTATTTGACATCGATTTCGTTGAGGGAGACTGAAACTGAATGTAGTTCCCGCGTTGCGCATGCTCGTTACATCTCGTGTTCGGCATCGGCATTGCCTGATTTCATACGTTGGGGGCCTGGGTACGAGTCCGTCTATTATGGGATTAACAACGCAAGACCCATATATTCAGAAAGAGCACACCGAGCTTTACAAAATCTTTAAGTTTCGTGTTAATTGGGCCAATATTGAACAAGATACGGCCATTCAAAAACTTCAAAATTTGCAAAGAAATGTATGGATTTCCGGACAAGTGTCCGGCAATCCATACATTTGTTACTAAATTTTGAAGTTTTTGAACGGCTGTATCTTGTTTGATATTGGCCCAATTAACACGAAACTTGAGGATTTTGTAAAGGTCGGTGTGCTCTTTCAGAATATATGGGTCTTGTGTTGTTAATCCCATAATAGACGGACTCATACCCAGACCCTCACGGTATGAAATCCGGCAATCATGGAGGTCGTGCAAATTGAGAACAGGGTGCGCAAATTTTTTGTTTTTCTTCCTTTTTGTTCTTTGTATTAGTTTTATTTATTTATTTTTTTTCAATGTTTCAGTGTTTCATGTTGTTCAAATGAAAACAAACAAGGAGAAATGTTGTTGATTTGATCATTTGTGCCCAAAATCTTATACGAATGATTACATGTGTTGTCTCGTATTTGCAGAGAAAAACGGTTAAAGTGTGGAATGGGGAAAAGACCATTAAAAAGTTTGTCGTAAGTGTATCGTCGTACAAAGGAGAGGTCAGTGGATATTTCATTCAAACACTGTATTAAATTGTTCCATGAGTCACAGGTGGAATTTATAATTTTTATTAAACACCATCTTGTTTCAAGTATTTTAGCATCTTTCTTGGAGTGCCCTACAAACATTTGACCACAAATCATTTCCCGGTGTGGGGAATTTCAGTTATGTGAGCTCATATTTTTGCCCGGGGTAGGGAATTTTACAGCAATTTGTTTTGAAAATGTCAAATCCCCCGGCCGCCCTATGCCCCGGCTCCCCCCCGCCGGCTTGCCATTGATAGGTGAATAAAATCCGAGAACAGAGAAGAAGGCGAAACACCTCGGCTGTTCACACCAAGTGAGTCTACTACTTCAAGTAAACGTTTCGTTTTAAGAAAGAAATCGTTGCGACCTGAGAAGTTAAATAGCCCTGGGACTAAAAATAGCCGAGCAAATGTTCGCAAATGAGATCGAGTGTTTGCGAGCCGAACAGCAGAAGCGTGTAAAGCTCTTGGAACTTCAAAAGAAAGCTGAAGAATCAAGATTGGAATATGAGTTCGAAGGTGATATTGATGAAGAATTAAGTGAATTACCTTTAGACAGTGTGAACGATCGGGTCTCGCGCTTAGACCTGGAAATTACTGAGAAAACTGTTGTTGAAACCTCACAAGGAGGAAATTAAATCAACCAAACCAGAGGTCGTAACAGAGATTTCTAGTGAGCCCCGTTAAAAAAGAGACGTGTGAATCTTCTATTGCTGAAGGTGAACCTGAGTTGAAAACCTCTGCCACAGAGTCTACGATGCGTCAGCAAAATGGGACAAAATTTGAACGATAAGATCTACACAGGACCAGATCTTCTGTCCTCTCTGCTTGAAGGTTTCCTCAGGTTTTGCCAAGGAAGAAATGCAATGGCCGCTGATGTGAAAGAAACGCATCATATGCTCCGTCTCCCTGATCGTGATAAGCCAGCATTGAGATTCTTATGGAGAGACTCTCTGAAAGAAGAACCAAGCGTGTATCAGTTCCAGAGAACAGTGTTTGGCCATAGAGAAGTGTCTGCGCCATCCAGAGCGAACTACACTATGAGGTGAAATGCTGATGAGAATGGAGAAGATTTACCTCTGGGTGTGAAAGCCGTGAACCAGAACTTTTACATGGATGATGGTCTACCAGAACAGATTCTCGCGAGGAAGCTATCGAAATTAGGAAGCAGATAACAGAGTTGCTGCGTCGTGAAGGTTTCCGCCTACACAAATGACAAACGATATCCAGACGTCTTGGCAACCATCCCGGAGCAAGATAGCTCTCCACGATTCCTCGTACTGAGTGAAGATAAGTAACCAACAGACGGAACTTTGGGCGTCATTTGGGATGCCCAGGGAGATATGCTGCAGTTTACCGGACTGAAGGATGAGCCAGGTACGACGAAGAGGAAGATCTTCAGCCAAGCATTTTCTGTTTGGGATCCTCGAGGACTGTACTTTGAAGGAGTATGAAATTGTAGTTTTCGACTTTTTACGAAATGGTCAAAATGTAATCAATACACTTTTTACTGAGAACCATTGAAAATTTCATGAGAAATTTGTATTGTTAGATTGTGGTGCTGCCACTTACGTTGCGAGTGAAAATTCAAGAAAATCAGGAAAATAAACAGTAACAACAGATGACAAAAATACGTAAAAGTGTACTTCATTGAATAAAAAATTATTGAATGTAGTCTTTTAGGATTTCTCTCATGTTATCTGCATTACGAATAATATTTGACCCGTGATAGGAGGGCAGGGGTAGTCGTCGTCGTAATCCTCTTCGTCCGAGTTGTCACCCAATCGTATGCAAAGGTTATGCAGAACTGCACAAGCTATAGCATTTTAACTGCAAAGTCTATAGTACTGTCAAATCTTTTCTGTAAAATTCTCCATTGACTTTTAATCAAACCAAACGCGCATTCGACTTTAACTCTCGAAGAGAAAAGTTCCTTGTTGAATTTGATTTCATCACGATCCTTAGTATAGTACCTTCTAGGTACGGTTTCATTAACCAGGGGCTGAGGGGATATACACTATCTCAGACAAAGTACGGACCTATTTCGTTTCCATTTATGTTGATAGCAGGCGCGATCAGGATATCACCTCCCTCCGCTCTCCTAAAGACTAGGAGTAAGTAATTCTTATAACCTTAAAACTCCTGTATGTAAAACTAGCACTTTCCAGGCCTCTTACTTTAATCGTATTGCTTAGCTCTGGAACTATATCTGTAAATTTTCACCTCCTACCAGTTTTTCAACTACTGCTTTCTTCCGCAACTTCATTATTGAGCACATGTTTCACCTTCTGCTCAATCACTTTGACATATACTATCCCTTTACCTGGTCAATTGTACGATCCTGCCCCTGTCATCCCTAGTTTTTAGCGTCTTTTAAATTTAACCGTGTTTTAATTATTATTTGTGTCTTAATTTTTTTTAAATATCATGGGCGGTGCCTCGCATGGGTCCTCGTGTCCCGTTCGCACCTGCCCTTTTGACCTTATCACTTCACATCACTTTGCATATATATTTCATTTCGTCTCGGTTACTTATCTTGTTGTATGTAACATGTGTAATGGTCAATAAAGCTGTTAAAAAAATAATAAATAAATAAAAAGAATAAAAATTTAACTGCGACGTAAAACTCGAGCGTCATCCAAGAAATGTTTTTGGCCATGCATTTACGACTGCTTGAATTATATAGTTATGCTGCTGATATCTACTGAAATAGTCAACCGCACTGTCCTTGGGTGCTTTAATTCTCACATGAAAGCCTTCAATCGCGCCAACTATGTTCGGTAGATTTGAGAGATCTTGAAATGTTTCTATGGCCACCCTCGTTTCTGCTTCCGTTTCGGAAATTTTATGTGTCCATTACACATTTCGTAAAGCGCCACGTCTTGCACCGCTTCAATATACGTCGAGTTTCCATGACCCAGGCTTTAAAGCCCAAATGTAAGTATTTTCTCCGAAATCTGGTTAAACGTATTTCTCGTCACACGAAACTGCTGACGAAAAAATTCTTGAGGATCGTAGTGGTGTGGGTCAAACCACGACTTTACTGGTCGAGAAACTTACCAGGCTTATGGCGCTCGAAGTAATCTTCGTTGACGTCGATTTCTCGCTCTCATCATAGCAGCGGTCAAAACAGTTAACCCATTGCCTCCTGTGCCGCCCGTAACCGGCTGTGACGAGCCTTGACCTTTCTTCTTCTGACGCCATCACTTTTGACCAAAATTAGCATCATCTAAACTCAACTTTTGCAGGAGGAAAAGATCTTTCCAAAGATGTCTAGATCAGAGTGATCGACCTAATGGGTCTGAGATATGCACAAAATGCTCAAAAAGTTGAATGAAAAAGTCAGAGCAAAATTTCCTGCCACTATACCTGGCTGCTCCATAGTAAAAATTGGTCGCCTCTATGACGCTTTCTTAGAAGTTTTTTTTACCACAAGCAAGCCGAGTAGAAGATCAATCACTGCAGCAAAAAGAAAAGAAAAGGGGAAAAGGAAAGGGGAAAAAAATCGAAAATCGAGTCTAAAGACGTTGGTCACCTTCTCGTCCAAAAAACTCAAAATTTTGATTTCTGCGCACGCCCGAGGCAAAATGTCGTAAAACGCGATGCTAGTGGCAAGAAGCGCAAGCTGTCGAGTTGCAAATGCATTTTCGTTGACCAGATTAAAGCTAATTTGGCCGAGATCCAGCCTCAAAACCAGCAAAATCTCCAAAAAACGCATTTTTGGCGAAAAGCTCAAGGCTCCAGGCCATCTTTCATACATCACACGAAACACAAAGAAGTGCTCGTGAGTTAACTGAATAAAAAGAAGTATCACCGTGATCGTTATCAACAGTGCTTCAAAGGGACGCATCTATTAAAGGACCCTAGTCAGCCTCCGCCATTTTCGATGACATCGAAATTATTGATATAGCATGGTGACGCGAATCCTTATTGTTTTACTGTAAGCTGTGTTCCTGAAGGTATGTTTAATTATCTTGAGTAGTATTACAGTGATTTTTCTTCGTTTCGACAGGCTTCGAATAAAATATAATAGCCAAATTATTTATTATCATTATTACATTTATTTTATTAATATAACTATGATAAGCAGAGAAAAATAAAAAGTTGGGGAAGAAAGTGAGTAAAATAAAAAGAAAAAGTGGGAAAAGAATGTTATTTAATAGATATTTCTTTTTTGTTTGTTTGTTTGTTTACTGACATTTTAACTTAGAAATGATTCTGCTAATTTCAATGAAGGAATCTTCATTTTCGAGAACACTTAATAGTTTATTTTTAATCGTGAGTTTGAATGATTTCTTTGGTAGTTCTCTCAGAGAGCTTGGAATCTCATTCCATAGTTTAGCACCCATTCTTGAAAGGGCGTTTTCTTGTATTTTAAGTCTTGAAGCAAAAGTATGTAAAAATGTTCTCAAGCAGAAGAAACGTGTGTTGTAAGAATGGATGCAAGACGAACAGGGAAGTTAATTAAAACAAAAAATAATCTGTACACCTTCTCCTCCGTGAAGGCTTAAAGTAGTTCCAGGGGATTAGGACAGTCTGCTGAGCGATGTGAGTGCAGGCGCAGGGTAATATAAAAGACGACGGCTCCCGATCGTTCTAATCGGCTTTGGGACTGCACTTGTCACGCAATCTTTCGTTGGGGAAAAGACTGCGTGACAAACGATAAGAACGTCTGCGGAACGAAGAGGGCACCTCGCACATTGGATTTCTGTAACAAATGTCCTAATCTCTGGGGAGGAGAGAGATCTGAATAAATTGCATTTTGTGCACGGCCAAGGCCGAAAAAGCGAACAAAAACGTACAACAAAAAACTTATCAGGTTTCATAACCAATCCCCTCTCATGGCCCGGGTGGGATGCTAGTTTGGCAAGGCTTACCCGTTCCCCCTCCGCAGACACAAACACTCCCCACTCCCCCCCCCCCCGGGATATATTTTGACAATTTTCTACGCGGGTGGAAAGAGAAACTGGAAAAATGAAATGTTTTGCCCAACAATACAACATTCTGATTCTAGTCATTGTCAGGCTTGCCTGTAAATTGGCCATATGAAAGGGGAAAGGAATGGATAAAAGTCAAATTTTAAATGTGAGCATCGAGACTAGAAGTGACCATCCCAAAAACTACAAGGAGCCCAAAGGTTCCTAACCATGAAATCCTGGTGCCAAGCTCTTAAACTTGTAATATTATACTCAAAAAGTAAGTTTTTCCATTCACCCAAAGGCAAACTATATTTGCCTCTGGCACCCGGGTGCTTCTAGAGCACAGACCTGACCATCCTTAAGCAGCTCAAAGTCAATCGGAGCAAAAAGCGCAAATTATAGAGCAATTATTACAGAAAATTCAACTGCAGCAATAATTTATTGATCTTGCAGTGTTAATGTTACATTTACTGTTTAAAATCACTGCAAGAATCTTTTCCAATTTTTCTTAATTCTGCGCTGGGATGAAAGAACTGTCAGTCAGTTCTACTCTAAGAGCGAAGTCAGTTTGGCTAGAACTAGCAGAGCTACCAATTGATATTTAAGAAATAGAAAACATGTACTGAGTTTCTATCAAGTTTGGGAGAACAGGGGTGGGAACACAAGCCATTGGAGAGTGTTTCCACAGCTTTTTCGAGTTATCCCAAACTTTTGATGAGTGTTCAATCTATAATTCAATAGAAACTCAGAATATATATTGTGTTGTTCCAGAGAATATATCCATACCCCTCCCATGGAAGGTTTTTTAAATTGACCCCCCACCCCTGCAGAGATTCCATTTTAGTGTCATACTTTCATTCAAAAAATTTGGCTTTTGAAACCCCCCTCCCCCTTGGAATTTCCATTAACCTTCCATGGGGTGGGTATGGGTATTTTCTGGAACTACATGTTTGTGTGGAGAAAAAAAAAACATTCAATCCTCTCACTAGCAAGAGTAAGCAGTTTTATCACTTGTTGAAGTGTCCGTAAAAGTTAAACCTTCCAAGGGCTTAATTTATAAAACTGAAAGAGGATTTTGACCTGGACAATTCAACTGCTGCTAATGCCTCTCTTAACATTAAATCGCATTCATCTGAAACCTTAGTTTTCAGTTGAAATCATTAGCTGATACTACTTTTACTAATCATTATCTTGCTAAAATAGGTTATGTCCCGAATGATCTGTGTACCTTTTGCAAGGAAGGATCAGAAACGGTTCATCACCTATTTTATGAATGCTCTCTCTCTCTCCTATCGTTTTTGAAAACAGTTTGAAAACTTCTCGTTTATGCTCTCAGGAGAGTATGTAGAATTCACCTTGAAACCTGTTTTTGTCCATAGACAAGTTAGAGAATCTGACCAGTTACTAAACTCTCTGTTCATTCTTGCTTAACTTCATATTTGGAATTGTCGTAAACCTATAGTACCCCAAATTTGGAATTTTTTTAAGGCAATGCAGAAATGTATCTTGCCGCTAAGAATAATAAAGGTAAAACAATTTCAGGCTAAATGGCAATTTTATATTAATGCTAGGGATGTACTCATTTGGTAGAATTAAACAGTTTAAGTAATGGAGGTGTTATTGGTGCCCTGTTATTAATTGCAGTGTACTTATTGCTATAAATGGAAATATAATGTGGAAATAAAGGTACATGTTATATTGTAAAAGTAATGTAGTTAATTGTAAAGTATAGGGAGTTTTGTAAAAGTAATGTAGTTATTGTAAAAAAAAAATTAAATAAAAAGAATTGTAGTTAAAAGAGTTTTAAATGTAATAAAAAACTCCATCAAAAAAAAAAATGTTTTGTATTTCTTTTAGGAAAAACTGCCAACAAGAAAGAGGAAAACTTGTTAACTTTGATTATCAAAATGTAAATTCTCTTTACTCATGCCATCATTATGTCAACAGCTTGTGCTGTTACTAAGGTGGCTGAAAACAGTTTCTAGTACTTTCCAAGACTTAGAGTTTGATGGGTCATTATAACCACTCTTTATCGGTTAAATAGCCACAATCATGGTATCAAAAAACTGCCCAATCATTGGTGAACATGTTGCTGTTAATTTTGTGGCACAGTAGGTTACCATAGCAACAACATGACCTGCTTAAAACACCCTTAATTTTAGCTTTAAGCGCTTATAACTCAAAAACGACCTCGGTGATCCCCATTTTTTATTATTGAATTGTAATCAGCATGATAAGATGCAACTTTTTGCAAAGTTTAAAAAAATTCTACGAAGGGAGTTTAGAGCTCCACCTTAAATTTTTAACAGCAACTTGTTCACCGATGATTGGGCAGTTTGCTGATACCATGATTTAACTGATAAAGAGTGGTTATAATGACCCATCAAACTCCAAGTCTTGGAAAGTACTGGAAACTGTTTTCAGCCACCTTAATAGAAACACAATTTTTCTCCAATCAATGTACATATTTTCTTAGGACTGCTTTGAATTCTAGTTAATATTTAACAAAAAGATTCCAGATTGTTCTGCATCTGTTCAGTAATAGAACACAGTGACAGATGTTGAAATATGGCACTTGAGAACAAAAACGTGGAACACAAGCCATTAGGCAACTGCGTCACTGATGTTCTCACTGTATCTTGACATCCTCTGTGATCTATCACTGAACAGACTGACAGCAACAAGGAATCTACTTCACTGTTTTGTAAAATCTTGAAAGAAAAGAAAATTAGCTAATGACATCATCTGTGTCTGCCCTCCAATAGATCATAAGTAGGAAACAATCATGAAGCAAAGTAAATTCAATTAAGGACGTTCGCGTGAAAATTAACAATTAGCGCGAACGTCCTTAATCATATATCATATAATCAAGAAGTGTCGTAAACCAAGTAGTTCTTTACATATTAAGCCTCATTAGAGAGCTTAGCTCAATGATGACAGCAATGCAGAGGGTGATGCCTAGAGTCATTATCATTATCATTATACTTTGATTTTTTTGGTTTCATTATCAGATTCCTACTTTATACTTAGTTCTGTAACCTTATTTTGAATGTATTGATATACAGAAGATATTACATGCCCGCATGTGGATATGAATTTTATCTTCGAGTGATCAACTCGATATCTCACGTGTGAGCACAGCAAACGAGCGAGATATCGAGTTTAACAGGTTTTAAAGATAAAATTCATATCCATAAGCGGGCATGTAATATTCTGTTTATTATATAAACACCATCATTATTATATAAACACCAGCGCTGCTTTCAAAGGCACGATTTATTATGTAACCATAACAACAGTGATCAGCTCTTCTCGTGTGAAGATAACATGTTACCTCACATGTGAAGATATGAAGTTTTCGTGGGAAAGCTCACTTGGTATTTCACTGGTGTTTATATAATAAAACTAATTATTCTACTCATTATATTGTAATTGTAATTACTCAACTTCGTATTGTATGATAATACTTAATTTAATGCATCAAGCCACTGCTTGCCTCAAAGAGCTAACTGCAAGCAGTGGTACATCATACAGTTTTTTGTATTTTGCCAATTTTCTTAAATAAATAAACTTGAACTTGAACTTGAACTAGTCAAAAAGGAATTTATATTTTACCAGCTGAGTGAAATTCACAACTGTCTAGACCTGATAAGTACCCCAGTGGCTCTAAAAACATGCTTAGGCTAAATATGCAATGACAGTGCACACTGCCAAATGAAAATTCAAACTAGGAAAACTTAGCTGTCGTCATTCTCATTCCTCAGTCTGC
>JAHPZR010030783.1:2500-7500 GCA_019787425.1 Platygyra sinensis
TGTCACAATTGATGGTAGAGCCACTCCCTGTCTTCGTGCTCGGGACAATGGAGAATAATCTTTTTTATTCTCAGGAAGAGGAAACATTTGAGAGGCAGCCTGTACTGTTGCTACAGTCTTTTTACACTGCCACTTACATTCTACTCCGTTCTGCTTAGATTGTGTATTCCATATATAAAGATGGCAGCCACATGGCTACATTTGAACTCGCCCCTCGTGCATTCGCATTCTATGTTTTTGATATTCAACTGGTCGTCCAGATAAACCTGAAATAGTAAATAACGATTACACACTTCGTTTATAATATATTTTTCCTTACGGAATAACTAGACAGAGAGGAAAACAGGAATGATAATCACTCGAAGGTACATGTTGTCTCACTTGACACTCACCGTGACTTTGTAGCTCTTGTTTTTCATTCTTGCTTTGACTTCACCTCGAATTATTCCTCCAGAATATGTAAAACTTTGTACATGATCAGATCGGTAGTGATTTTTGCTCGCCAGAGAAGAAAGAAGCTAAAGAAGAGATTGAGAGCGACCCCATGTTCACTGTTCTCGGGTTTGTTTAGAACTGAAAATTTTGGTGTCATGACAACGTGACGTCACACTTAAGGACTCTATTAAGGGGTTCATTATAAGAATATGACTGACTGAGTTTAGTTCGGTCCAGAATAAAGTGGTGCTAATAAACGAGGTGGGGGTATTAATAGCAGGGGACTGGTTGTAGGGTGAAGTTCCACTGTACAGTATGTTCTTGATTAGTTTGTACTAATGATCAATCTTCAAAATCTCCTTACTGAATTTCTGCAGGGAATTTTTTTTCTTTTAAAATCAACCTGTGCTTTTTCTCTACTTAACGGTACACGTCAGGTCTTGTCACTAAGTTTTTAGTCACCTGTAGACTTATTCTCTACACTCATAACAAATTTGTTACTTACACTGTGATGTGTGAATTCTATTGACAACAGGCAATTTCACCAGTAGTATCAAGGGAAAATCAATCATGCTCAGCCGTAACGGGTGCTACGGCTTACCACCCGTAATGTCAGACCTGCATGTGATCAGACTGGGTACACCCACTCGTACTACTTAATATCTAACACATGTAGTGCAGGACATGTGTATATATATATAAAAATATGGACACATAGTTTCATGCAAGGCAAGTCTTTATTCCATTTCTAGTTGAATGATTGTATAATTAAGATACATGCTTTTGTTTTTCATTTATCTCTTAGGAAAAGTATGAAGAGGCTGTAAATGATGCAACAGAATGTAAGAATAATAAACTACAGAAACGCTTCATGTAAATCAATAAACTTCAAACTAAATTATATTGTGGTTAATATCAATATTAAAGTTTCCAGAGACTTTGTCCCTCTAAAAACTTATAAAAAAAATTGACTGCATGCACACAGTTGTACAATCTTGGTTTGAATGTCCTGTCCACTTGAACCAAATTAAAGTTGTTTCCTTTGAGTTAGTGTTGCTGATAAAATCAATTCTTAACTTGGCCCTCTGCTCTCAATTTCTTGAATTGAACTAATGTCTTTTCCTTTGGAGGTTAGAGGAATTGCATCCCTAGACTGTCCTTCTAGTTCCTAGTGTCTTTCTGGTTGTTGCTTTCATTTTTCAAAGTACATTGGTTTAATGGTTTAATTCTTACATAAGGCAAAGGAAACAGAACCTTAAAGTTGTACACAGAGGGTGAGAGTTCAGAGCCACCTTAAATTTTTGAAGAGTTGGCTTTGAAATTTGTCCTTTGTAGAATTTGTTTTAAATTTGTAAAACATTGGGTCTTTTCATGCATGAACTTATCACAATTTGACGATAAAAAATGTGGATCACAGAGCTTGGTTTTTTTAGCTACATGAAAAGCTAATTAAACTTAAAGCTTACGACGAAGATATCAATTAAATGAATTTTATTAGAGGGGGCTAACCATAATAAATTTCTTGAGTAGTTTTGGAACATGTAGCATCAAAACTTGAAAAAAATTGGCCAATTGTCAGTTGGAAAAGTGCTGGAATTTATTGCCGACTGCCTCAAACAAAAATTGCATCTCAAAGTTTGTTCAGTTCAGTTAGTAATGTTCTTCACCCGGTGCATTTTGTACCAAACACAAGCTTGGATCTTGACAACTAAATTTATAAATAGTATATTCAATGAGCAGCATTATCATGCAGTGTAATATTCCAATTCAATCATCTCCTTTTTTCCATGCAGCATTAAATATTTTACCAAATGATTCCAAGGCCTTGTTCAGAAGATGCCAAGGGCAGGAAAAAACTTGGTCGACTGGAGAGTGCATTCCCATGATGCTCGTACACTGATTCATATTGAACCAAAGGTAGATGGTATCAGCTGATCAAAAAATAACATGACTGTATTTTTTTGCAAACCAGGAGTGCCTTTTTGTGTACTGCTGATAAATTTATTAGTATTAATTAGTATACTTCTGGCTCGCTTCCTGTTTGTAATACAATGTGTAATTGCCAGAAAATATCCATACCTCCCCCACGGAAGGGATTTTGGTAAGACGCACCCCACCCCTCTGGAAATTCCAATTAAGCTTTTATACATTTCTTTAAATTTTTTGGCCTTACAGAACCCCACCCTCCAGGAAATTCCAATCCTTCTGTGAGGGGTATGGATATTTTCTGGAACTGCACAATGCTGTGTAGGTTACTTGGTAGAGAGGGTGCCCTTTCCTCTTTGGCTCTTATATTACTAACAGTGTTGCAGTGGTCACTTGAAATTTATGAGTTGTAGTGAGCAAGTCTACGTCAGCTGGGGGGTCACATTGCCAAGGATATTCCTGATTTGGACCCCTTTGCATAAATGTAACCAGTGGTATTAAATCTTACTCCTGGCTTGATGGGATGCTACATGTTAATGAACTCTGTACCTCTCGCCCATGCAGGAATTAGATTTGCTGGTACTCACTAACAAGTGTACTTAACTGAATAGAAGCACTGTGGCGAGTTAAGTGTCTTGCCCCAAAATAACACAATGCAATGTCCCTGGTCAGTACCTAAGAATCCAGAGTCCGTTCTGTAACCTTAAGTTGCCATACAGGCCTTCCATGTGGTAGCCTGCAAGCAGGCCCTTCATAGGGAAAGAAAGTAGGAATGGAAAAAGAAAAAGAAGAAATGAGTCCTCTTTCCTCTCCTTGTTTCTTGCAGCATTAAGAGCCTGGTTACAGGCTACTCATGTGGTAGTACATTGTGTATGTCTACATGTACCTGTGTTATCTTGTGTGTAGATAAATATTTATTTCTAGCTTCATTACTCTGCAGAACACTGTTGTACAAGAGACCCTTAAAAGGCTTGGTGCACACAGCTTCAAGCAAAGGTACATGTGTTTTATTAATTAATTAATTATATACTTCTGTGTGACTAAAATAAACCAATCAGAATGCCTTATTGCTAGTACAAAATTTTTAGTTATTTGCACTATGCAGGAGTGAAGCGGATTACAAAATACCTATTTTTTTACTTAATTATTTGGATTTTATAGATCGGTGCCTGCCATAAAAAACAGTTTACCATCAGGGCTTGACGTCTTCAGGAACATAAACCTTGGGGCCAAAGCCTCTTAGTTTTTTCCGTGAAACGTGTGAAAAGTTAGTTTTGCCAGTGAAACAGAATTGAGTGCGTTCGCGACCGCTCCCAGCAGTTTTCAATCTTGAGCTTTGTTTAGCCTAAATACAGTGTACATGTAGCAATGTTTCAGGTCTAGCATAAAATTTACTGACTAAAAGGTTGTCTGGTGTAATTGGTATTAACTTGTACTTTGTAATCATAGACTGATCGATGTACGCACCACTGATGGTCTTGTGGATGAGATGTTTTACTTCTCTTTTCAATAACGAGGATGGTGAAGAGAAGAGAAAGCAAGTATGAACTGACAGAATTAATTTGTTCATGGTGAACTTTTATTCTGTTCTACTTGCAGACATCCGAGTTACCTGTATTATGTTGAAACTTTCAATTTGGATTAGTAATAATTGTTTCTGCAGAGATGAGAAGGTTGCCGAGGTATCCCAGTTGATTTCGGATTATGCTGTGCCTTGTTTAATTTGCTGTTCATGTGAAGGTCAATGATGAAGAACTTTCACTTGTAAAAAATTGTTTAAAATAAGAAGTACATTGTACATTTATATACTGTAAGCCACACTCCTGGATAATCTGGGAGTCTCCCAGTTACATCTGGACTACATTTAAATCTCCTAGTCTCGTATACAGGTCACCAAATCTCCCAAATATTGGAAAGTACTTGAAGTAAACTTTTGTTCAGTAAGCGTATTAGCAAATTTCTTTCCGTTTGGCCCAGCCACTTAGCTCGATTAGCCTTGCTATTTCTAAGTGGCTGGGCTCTTTTCTTTTGTATATTTTTTTTATCTTTTGTATTTAAGTCTATACTGTGTAATTTCTGGGCACGAATAAAGATTACTGTTTGTTTGTTAATTTTGGCTGATTCTGGCCTTTTTTGGGGAATTTTTTAGGATGTTTGATGCATTTTGTTTGTGGTTAAATTGGCAGAATTTTAGTTAAAGAACTTTTTTAGGGTTTGAGAGGGTAAATTTGCCATTCCCCAGATTTTGATTTTTTTGGTTCACTTGACAGCTCTGCTACATGTTGATTGGAATGATACTGTCACACACAGATAAATTTATACTGTAAATCAGTTGTGGGCGTGGAGTTTTCTCAAGATTTTACAAACAAAATGTTTTTAATATTGTTGCTTTTCGTGTGTTTCTAGCAGTGAAGAATCTTGTGATTTTAGCCAATGATGAGCCAGGAGCACAGAGGATATTCAGAGGAGGTGATTAGAATTATTTCGTATAAGATCAGTTGCTTTGAATTGACAGGTCTGAATAACTTGTCTGAATTTTTCAATACTGGCATACATGTAAGTCATTTCACAGACTTGTCAATCATTTTTATGTTGGCTTTGGCAAGGAAAGTCCTTAAATTCCATGATTAAGGTCTCCA
>JAHPZR010030785.1:0-17234 GCA_019787425.1 Platygyra sinensis
TGATTGGAAAACAAGCTAAATTAGAAACTGCACGCTTAAAGGAAACAGCAAGGTTACCTAACAACTTCCTGTTTCTTTTGTCGACAACTGAAACTGCAAATTCTGATCTTGACAAGTACTACAAGACTCGATGACAAGTATGCTTTTAATAATCCTGAGAATAATTTCTTTACTGGCTAAGGCGGCCAAGTGTTCCACAAGATGCATACGTAAATTATCATTCTCCTCAGAGGAGCGGAGAGTCACACCACTGAAACAGCATGCAGGACAAAACCCGATATTCAGTTTTAAAAAATGAAAGCAGCCTTGCCAAAAATTTGAAACGTCTATTGCACGTAGCTACTTGTCAGACTTGCCGTAGCCCCATGGCAGGCTCTGACTTGTGACCTGGCAACGTAAAGTAAAAGATGGCACGTGATTTGAATATGCCCGTACTTTGCGGCGAGTAGACTTCGCGTCGGATCACAGTGACATTCATCTTTGTGTTGTGTTGTGTGTGTTCATCACTTGCCCATCTATTAAGTCCATCGTTGAATGGGCAGAATAGATTTCGAAAGGATATATACTTCGGAGAAACTCTAGCACCATTTTGGCTGAGAAGTCTTCGCAGGAAAAATAGAGATCTGTTTGATACCTTCAATCATGCAACGGTGTTTACCCTGTAAAGTGAATATCTTATAACCTATTAAATGAATGACAAATGGTTTGTAATCAAATAGTCGTATTCATTATTCTAACTCCCGATGGAGGTGCGCCACAGGTTCTCAATTTGTATCCAAGCAATAGTTTTGCATTTTGAGACTTCGTATGTTATGGTGACACAGGCTCACTCTTATAGCTAAGAGTATCCACACAATAAATTTTTGTATTTATATTCCTCATCGTGTATTATGCGTCTTAACACTCAGCGCTTCGTCTTCGCAGTTTTCTTCCACCGGTGCTTCCTCCTCGAACGTCCCAAGCTTTACGTTTGAAGCAATCACCGCGGAACCTTTTCTAGACTTTGTTCGAATGACAACTCCAAAGATCAAAACCACAATGGCAAGCTGGTAGCACTTAAGCAGAAACATGGTTGCATACCTTTTCCAAAAGGTGCTGGTGGTCATTTCTAAATGTTTCAAGATACCGTATTCGCTGGCAGCTAAACAGACGCTCAGAATTAACATCGCTGCGGTTATACATGGCGCGAGGAAGACTAGTATTGTTATGTTCTTCAGTCCGCTTCGTTCTCCTGAAGATTTTCCAATCTCTCGCGAGGACTGCAGGTTCCTCCACATTCTACGCCCTGCCACAACGTAGCCAATGCAGATCGGTGTTCCCCATGTGAAGAGAGCCAGATATGATAGGAAGTACCAAAAACTTCCTGTGTGCGTACAAAACCAGCAGGTTAAATGTCAGCATAACCGACGTTGTTACAGCTGTTATGGTGAGCAACACCCAAATGTTCTGAAGTCGAGGAGGAGCTAGTGAAGTCTTAGTCGTTTCTAGTAATATGAGAAGGAGAATGCTGAACGCAGAGAGAATCAACGCTATTGAACAGCAGTCTATTAGCAATGCTGTTGTGAAATTCTTCTTTGATGCTTCGTTTAACAATAGAGGGCTCCAAAGCAGTGCGACTACCTTTAGCAACGCTGCAACAAAAAGCTGAACCGTTGTGAAACGACCATGAACATTCCGACTGCTAGAAGGATACTTGTATTGGCGAACAATAATAGCGAAACAACTCAGCGCGAATATACCAAACAATGTCGCGAATGTGTAAGTATAGAAATCCCAAGCCCAGTGATCGCGAAATTTCCTTCCTTTTGGAACTAGAGAAGTTGAAAAAGTTGTTGTGAGCGAGTTTAACGTAGAGCTCCCGTTTTGTTGCATGTTCCTATGCTTGCTGTCCGTTAGCACTTCTTTGCTGACCAGTAATATTTACAAAACAAGCTGTTTTCTTTTATGTCAAATCGTTTTTGCATGCAGATGTCTCGATACCATTGGTTTCAAGGCTGTAAGTGAAGTTTGTTTACCTTTCTTTTCTTTTATTAGCTAATTTGGAATAGCTGCAAGATAATATTGCTTTTTCAAGCCAACAATAGTCTCTTATTAATAAAACATAAGAGGAAAGCCTAAAAGCACTTGTTATTTGTACGTAAAAACAAGATAATTTTGCTTAAACAGCCGTGTTGGAATACGAATCATGATAACGAAGCAGACGAAAAGCTTTTTTTCATCACCGTGACAGCATGTTGTATAAGTCAGGTCTGGCTGCTTGGTTTTCGTATTGTTGGACGGGATTTTTAAATGCCTTGAATTGTAAATTGTTGTCAGGTGGTTTTATTTAACACTAACATTTGCTGACGGCGATTTATGATAAATTTTTTGTGGAAAGAACCAGTTCCCTAGTTACCAGCCCCGTCTCCAGGGCAAGCATGCGACTAATGCCGTTGGTTGAATCGTTGACTTTTCATGTTTTTGTCTTGTTTTTTTTATTATATATGAATTGTGGTTGGCAAATGATATCGATGATGACCGATCTTATCAAACGTTTCCAACTACGGTTAGGTTTAAGTGCCATTTTTTCGGTATAAGTTCCATTTTTAAAGTGTTTTTTAAGTTATGCGCCCAAAATTAAAAAAAAAAAATTTGATGGCACTGTTAGTACAGATGGAAGAGCTGCTATTTTTGTGAGTATAATTTTTTTTTACAAGTGAATATATGAAAGATCGTATATTTGAACTGCAGAGAAAGATATGAAGACATGATTGATCATCCAGTTATGCACACAACTTAATCAGTTGTGAAATTAAAGCGCGAAAAAAATTCAGGCCTGAACGGTATTCGAACCCATGACTGTTCTGTGATACCGGTGCATTGCTCTACCAACTGAGCTATCAAGCCATCTGGGAGTTGGTCACTTTGTGAGTTCGTAATATATCTGTAGGTGGTAAAGAATGCCAGTGAATGTATGAAAGATCATATATTTGAACTGCGGAGAAAGATATGGAGACATGATTGATCATCCCAGTTATGTACACAACTTAAGCAGTTGTCAAATTAAAGCCTGAAAGAACTTCATGCAGGCCTAAATAAACATTTTTCAGGCTTTAATTTCACAACTACTTGAGTTGTGTACACAACTGTGATGATCAATCCCTTTTTAAAAAGAAAAATTAAAAAAAATAATTAAAGAGGCTGTTTACTCCGCCTTCGAGTAGAGGTGGAGATTACTGACATATGTTAAATTTACAGACCTGCCTCAGCTTTGACTGACAGAAATCAAATTGACAATTTCGTTATTTTGTGTACTGTAATGGATTGAGGTTTTTTGACCAGTTTGAATCTCACGATGTCCTAAAACATAGGGTAAGCTATGCGCTTTTTTCTACGGGGGGTTCGATTGTCGAATGCGATGATACGATCGTTATACTAGTAAATCGTTTGTTTTGTGTACACAAGAAGTTCCAGCCTTTAAGACGGCTGGGGCGGACGTGTTCACGCTCAGTAGACAATCAACCATCAACGTGTCAACACCTGGCATAAAGAAATAAACAGTTGACAACCAACCTACGCGTTTTCTTCTTCGTAAGTTATTAGCAAAATGTGTGGCATTTTTACTGCGAATGTTTTACCAAAAAGTCTGAGCTTTTAATCGCCAAGAAGTCTTATCTTACTTTTGGTCAGAGGTATAGATTGTTTCAATTTGCCGCACGTTTGACTCTGCAAAAACGCCATGAACGTGGCAGTTCAGCTTCAAATTTGCCTCTTGTACTGTACGTACGTTTTTCAAAGCTCCCCTAGCTTAAGCTGTACTATTACAGCTGCGTGTCAAGAGTGCGATTCTTGGCTCTGACGTAAGAAATTCCTTGGAAACTAACAGACTCACTCAGTTAGGCACGTCTGTCGTTTTATTATCTTATCTTATTGATCAGTAGTTTCCCAACAGTCCGGGATCGTTATCATTTTTGATAACCATGTGACGTCATATAATGGCGGCCATTTCAAAAATTGGGAATTTTCGTATTCACTTCGCTTTGCTCGTTATTTGTTCGATTATGCTCGGGTGTTTTACCCATAACTCTATTCGATAAGTACCAAGAAAGGAAGAGCCTCGCGTGTTTTGAAGATGGCGGCTGAAGACCAGCGTAAACGATGTAAAATGCTACTCGTAAAGTGAAACAGCGCTTGCAATTTTGCATACAGATCAGGTATGTTTTTCATTTTGTCATTAGATTTAAGTTGCTTGCAGATTTTTGCGACAATCACAAAAAATATGTCGTTAATCTTCACGCTATATACTTGGGATTTAATCTGTTTTTAGTGTTTGTGCACGATCTGTGAAAAAAGTGCACGGGGTTGTTTTGATTTGCGATGTGCTGTTCGTAACGGCGGCCATATCTACATCTGTAATTGATGTGTTCCTAGGTATTGAGATGGCGGATGCTGGTACCCATAGAATCAAAACAGCAAATTTATGTCGATTTTGTGGCGAGACTGCGTCTTCGATTCAAAAAGGACTTCTGCAAGACCTAAAGAAAAATTCAAGCTTGAATTCGAACGACATGATATCGACATTGAAGAGGACAGCGATTTTATTCATCCCCGCCTAATGTTTGCCTGACGTACGTGAGGTATTTTTATCGCCTGAGACGGTCAATCGCAAATGCATTAAAAGGTAAGTTGCCTATATTTTTGAGTCCAAGATTCAATGTCCACACATTCGTGGTCCTGAGATATTTTCAAGAAATGCCGGCCAAACTAGGTCAGTTTTCTGGCACACCAGTCATTAATATAATGAAGCTTATCGTTGGATTCAGCGAGTGACAACAATGGGGTAACAGGCCTACGCAACTCCTATCCGCGTGTAATAGCCGCTTTAGGAAGTTTTGCTCGAACTAGTATATCTCTAAGGATCTGCCCCTTTTGTATGGTACGATCTGGGGATCTTTGAATATTTCGCTAAGCAAAAATCCTGTGGTTTTGGAAGGACATAGGTCATATGTCAGGTTGGCTTCCGCTGCAATCAGCGTGAAATTTGTAGAGTTTGACACCTCTGTCTTTTGCCAGGTTTCTTCTCTCTCGGCTCGTTTGTATTGCCAGATATGTTTTAAGCTCTCTAAATGTTAGCTCTGGAGGAACAAATATTCCGTGAACATGTTAGCTACTTGCATTTTACGTGTTACTACGCCGAGCCTGGCTGTTGAATTAACTGTTACAAGTTATACTGTTTGTTATCTCGCAAACTAAACGAAATTAAGTTGCAGCTCTTCAAGATGTATTTACTGTTACTTTTTCGTTTATATTTACTACAGACTGTTGAACAAGCAGCTTCGCCCGCTACCAAGAAAATGAAGCCTGAGGGAAAATGGAAGCTATTATCATATTAGTGTCAATAAACAACGCTTTTGTGAACAGAATATTTGTTGTCTACCTTCGCTGTGTCATTTTACTCGCGGAACAAATATCACACGGTGTGGAAATTAAATTCGCAGTAACTTTGGACGAAGACAGTTTTCTTCCATACATTTCTGTTTTTACTCCATAATCCCATAACCTATTATGAAGCAAACCTAAATTTAATTCAATGACGCTGCATTGTGATGTTGTGAGTAGCCCCTTTCATCGCAGCGCCTCGTCGACCGGCATATTGAATTATACACTGTTGCTACCAAATAACGTCACGTGAACGAAATCCTGTGCAACGATTGGTTTATGGTTTGTTTTGGTGAGGTTATCAAAAATGATAACGATCCCGGACTGCCCAAGGCAACTGTCACCAAATCAGAGCAATCATAGTTCGGATTGATTTCATACTCGATCCCAGACGCTCTTGTGATGAAAGTTTGTACGCAGTCCCCCGAAGTTTCGTTATTGGCACAAAGGGTTTCTTGAAGTAACCTTTCCTTTTTTGAGGCACGTTAATCAAGGAGGAAACACAGCTTTAACGAGACAATGAATCTCGCTTAAATGAACTGAAGGGAACGAGCAGAGAAACTGCAAATGAATAAAGAAGTCGTTTCAATGAAATTGATAAAATGAAGAAGGACATCTCTAAGTAGCAGGTTAGTCTTTAGAAATGCCCAGGAAAACAACAGGAGACCCACTACCGAACAGTTATTGAATATTATACAATAACAAAATTCAATGCGCGCGCTCTGATTGGCCAATCCGCTATGGTTTATTGTGCCGGTAAACCCATGGAAAAATCGCGCGTCTTCTCAATTATTATATAAAAGCAATAGACCACAAGTTTCTATGGTTTATAGGTTGATAAACCACTTGGGATATTGGTAGAACACTCGAAGAATTCGTAAATCACTCGCCTCCGGCTCGTGATTTACAAATTCTTCTCGTGTTCTATCAACATCCCGCGTGGTTTATCAGCCTATAAACCATAGAAACTTGTGGTCTATTACTTAATTAAGAGGTGTTAACTCAAGCAGAGAACCCTGTAAATGAAGTAGAATGGTACAAGGATGTTACGATTGAGGTAGACGACTGATTTGGATACGGACTCACCTATTAAGCTTCAATGCCCCCTCCCTCTTTCCTCTCCACTTTTTGATGATCAGCCAAGTCGAGTTATGAATACGATACGAATACGAATACGAATAGCTACTTAAGATTTTTGAAGGTACATGCAGTTTAACAGACAGGCATTTCTCTATGTTTTGATATGTTGTCCAACTGATTTACGTTACGAAGCAGGTCGCCTCTTCATATAAAATACCACCTTAAACGTGAAAAGAAATAGGCGCTCAGAAGTTTATACAAATGTAAAACTGTTACGGTTATTTAGAAGCGGCTAAATTCTCCCAAAGAGAAAGAAAATGTATTACAAAGAGAAAGGGAACTTGGGTGCTGATCTTAATAGATACGCGCTCGTGAACTAGAGGACAACATACCGCTAAAGAGTACTCAAGAAGAAATCCAAAACATTGACAAGAAAATATCAGATGTCAACAGGGAACTGCGCAAGTTTGGCGACATTGATAACCTTATTAGGTAAGGCAAGTGGCAGGCTTGGGTTCTACTAGTAACTGAAGCAACTGACTACTACTACTAATTTCCTTTTTATTGGAAACAACTTTGCATTTCATTGCTTGGGATTTGTTTGGAGAAAAGAAACAAAGAAAGAGAACTAATCCGTTTTAGGTTCAGGCGAGAGAACGTCTGTGAGGAAAATGTTGCTTTGGCTGTCTTCTCTATAAGATTGCGGACATTAATTTCAATACTGAACCAATTATCTGTTTATACTGTTGCTCTTGTATAACTTTCTGTGCGGTTCTGATGTCCACATAGTTGGCAAAAACTAAAACTGTTGCAAAAAGATCAACTTGAAAATTTCTGTTCAAGGGCAGATCTCAAATTGGACTAGTGACATTAAGTGATAAAATCATCACTCCAAACAAAAAAAGAAGCAAACGTTAGCAATTAGTTGTAGAGGCTATACATTTGTGCGCTTTGCTCACTTGCAATATGTTCACCGTGTTTATTTTTAGAAAGCGCACCACGAAGGACGACTGGCAGGATACATGAAGACCAAGTTACGCGATGCCTGAGAGAATTACGAAGTTCCTTGTACAGAGACGCTCAGGAGAAACACAGACAGAAAGTCATCGCCAATAAAATAGCGCTGTCATGTCATCGCTAACAAAAGAAAAATGCAAGGTGAATCTAAATAATTTGAACTTGGGAGCGAGGCTAGCTTCTAATGCGGCACCCCTTTGTAAAGCAAGAAATGGCTCATCTTCGCTCAACCCTGCCCCTACCTACCCGCACTGCAACCACCGCCTCCCTCTCAACCTCCGATTCCACACTGATTGGAAAACAAGGTAAATTAGAAAATGCACGCTTAAAGGAAACAGCAAGGTTACCTAACAACTTCCTGTTTCTTTTGTGGACAACTGAAATGACAAATTCTGACCTTGACAAGTTCTCCAAGACTCTCGGCGACAAGTATGCTCTGAATAACTTCTTTACTGGCTAAGGCGGCCAAGTGTTCCACAAGATGCATACGTAAATAACTAGTCTCTTCAGATGAAGCGGGTTCGAGTCACACCACTGAAACAGAATGCAGGACAAAACGCGGTATTTTCTTAAAAAATGAAAGCAACCACGCCAAAAATTTAAAACGTCTATTGCACGCAGCTACTTGTCAGACTTGCCGTAGCCCCATGGCAGGCTCTGACTTGTGACCTGGCAACGTAAAGTAAAAGATGGCACGTGATTTGAATATGCCCGTACTTTGCGGCGACCTTTCGTCGGACCACAGTGACATTCATCTTTATGACACTCCTGCACAGATCCTTGCACTTCCTTTAAACACTTGTCCTCGTTCACTTCATCACTTGTACATCTATTCAGTCCATCGTTGAATGGACAGAATAGATTCCGAAAGGATATATACTTCGGAGAAACTCTAGCACCATTTTGTCTTCGCAGATCTGCTTGATACCTTCAATCATGCAACGGTGCTTACTCTGTGAAGTGAATATCTTATAACTATTTACATGAATAATAAATTGTTTGTTATCAGTTATTCTAACTCCCGGTGGAGGTGCGCCACAGGTTCTCAATTTGTATCCAAGCAATAGTTTTTTTTATTTTTAAGACTTTGTATGTTATGGTGACACAGACTCACTCTTACAGCTAAGACTATCTACACAATCAATTTTTGCTTTTATATTTCCTTTTAGAAAACAGCCATAAGAAAGCAAGCGCGCTGATTGGTTAAAAATCGTGTTTTTATAGCTCGATGGAGACACAGAAGTAGCGCGCGCTGTTGACGTAGTGATGGCCCGAGCAAAGAGAATTTACATTTTGATATCCATGCAAAGTTAACAAGTTGTTTTCCTTTTTCTCGTCGTAGTGTTTTCTAAAAGAAATAGAAAACATGTACTTCGTGTTTCCATCGAGTTAAACAGACACTCGTGAAAGTTTGGGAGAACTCGAAAAAGCTGTGGAAACACTCGCCTGCGGCTCGTGTTCCCACAGCATTTCTCGTTCTCCCAAACTTCCACTCGTGTTTGTATAACTCGATAGAAACACGGTACATGTTTTCTATTTCTTAAATCTTGTATTGTGCGTCTCACCACTCGGCGCTTCGTCTTCGCACTTCTCTTCAATCGGTGTTTCCTCCTGGAACGTCCCAAGCTGTATGTTTGAAGAATTATCTACGGAACCTTTTCCAGACTTTGTTCGAATGACAACTCCAAAGATCAAAACCACAATGGCAAGCTGGCAGCACGTTAGCAGAAACATGGTTGCATACCTGCTCCAAAATGTGCTCGCAGTCATTTCTAGATGTTTGAAGATACCGTATTCGCTAGCAGCCAAACAGACGTTCAGAATTAACATCGCTGCGGTTATACATGGCGCGAGGAATACTAGTGTTGTGATGTTCTTCAGTCTTCGTTCTCCTGAAGATTTTACAACTTCGCGCGAGGACTGTAGATTCCTCCACATTCTGCGTCCTGCCACGACGTAGCCAGTGCAGATCAGTGTTCCCCAGACAAAGTGGACGAGATAGGATAGAAAATACCACAATGTCCTGTCTGCGTACAAACCAGCAGGTTAGATGTCAGCATGACCGACGTTACAACAACTGTAATGGCGAGCAACACCCAATGTTCTGAAGTCGCGGAGGGGCTAGTGAAGTCTTTGTCGTTTCTAGTAATATGAGAAGGAGAATGCTGAACGCAGAGAGAATCAATGCTATGGAGCAGCAGTCTAAGAGCAATGCTGTTGTGAATACGTCCTTCGATGCTTCGTTTAACACTAAAGGGCTCCAAAGCAGTACGACTACTTTCAGCGACGCCGCAACAAAAAGCTGAACCGTTGTGAAGCGACCATGAATATTCCGACTGCTAGAAGGATGCTTGCATTGGCGAACAATGACAGCAAAACAACTCAACGCGAAAATGCCAAACAATGTCGTGAATACGTAAGCATAGAAATCCCAAGCCCAGTGATCGCGAAATTTCTTGCCATTTGCATTGGACGTTGCAAGCGAGTTTAACGTAGAGCTCTCGTTCTGTTGCATGTTCCTGCTCTTGCTGTCCGATCGCACTTTCTCTACTGACCAGTAATATTTACATGCAAAGCTGTTTTCTCTTATGTTAAATCGTTTTGCATCAGATTGTATTAAGGCCTTAGTTGAGTTTTGTTTGTCTTCTATTCTTGTATTGACATTGGTCCATGAAAGAGGCACATATTTTTGTTTATGCCAACAATAGTCTCTAGGCTTATTAATGAAAGAAAATTGGAGCCTAAAACCACTTGGCATTTTGCATATAAATGAAGTAATTTTGAGCCTCATCAGCTGGAATACGATTCACTAACGAAAGCTTTTTAAGTCTTGCAATTTGGTTTTCGCATTATTGGCTGCGATTTTAAAATACCTTGCTGGTAATTGTTTGTCATTCAAGCCGACAACGATTTATGATGAATATTTCGTGGTTCCTTAATTACAAGCCTCGCTTCTAATAGAAGCACGCGAAACTAATGGCGTTGTCGAATCTTGACTTATCTTCGTTTTTCTTTTTTCTACATTTATGAGTCGTTTGTCGGCAAATGATGTCGATGATGATTGAGCTTTCAAACGTTTTAAAGCCACGGTTTCTATTAAAGTGCATCGCAAATTTAAAAGTTCGAATGCATTGTTAGTTACAAATGGAACAGATGTCATTTATTGTCAGTTTTAGTTTTCTATTTTACAAAAATAACGAATTTAACGTTCGTTCGTGTCAAATTTAAGGGACTCTTTAATTAACACCGGCGCCTAGCTTCGGCAACTTTTTAATCACCAGGTGGATTGTATATGTTAAATTTACAGACCCGCCTCATCTCTGAGAGATTGAAATTAAGTTGTGCCTTTACACACTGAATTCCACTTTCACATCTTTACATTTTTGTTATTTTGTGTACTTCTGTAGTTTCAAACCTTGTCTAGGGGGAAGCTTTCGGCGTTTTTCGACCAGTCCCGATATAGACAGTTGACAAAACCATTTTCTTCGACAGCTGTTATTAAACATGTGTTTTCAATTTTGCTGAGAATGTTTTAATTACCAAAAGGTCTAAAAGTAAACACAAGAAGTCTCAATTTCTTACTTCTGGTCAGTGGTATAAAGTATGTTCAGTTTGCAGCACGTTCGACTCTGCAACACTGCCTTGAACGGTCTTGAAACGTGAAACGTCTTTCAAGGCTGATGTTGCCACAATGAGTTGCGTGGCTAGAGTGCCATGGGCCACTCTAGGTAAAGGTCGCAAGCAGGACGTTCCTAGGGAAACCTAATGAAGACTTAGGTCGTGTTCTATTGGGATCAACCGTTTCAGGTTGGTTGGGTTGGTTGAGTTGTTTCGTGTTCTATTGGCAAAAAAACCGTTTTCGGTTGGTTTGGTTGCTCAACTTTTTCAACCCGCATCAAACGGGTTGAAACGGTTGAAAAAGCATTGGTAACGACCGCTGTTGTTTTCGCAGGCTCTAATAGCTGCTACTTGCGTGATTGAGTGCGTGATTAGTTCAATCACTGCTCGCGTGACGCTCCTTGTAAACAAGAAAGGCGAAAATTAGGTTTGAAATGATCGTCTGACAAATTTTGCTACAACTTCTTCTACGTATCCACGAATTCTAACAGCACGTTTCCGTTCATGCTCAAAAAACAAGGCTGCCAATCCTTCAAGTTCATCCTCTGATTCATTTTTTACGACATCTCTTCTAAAACTTCCGAGATAACAAAAGCGACAACAGCAAGAGCACGGTGAGCACCCAACCCGCCATGCTTACCCCGTGGATCCGCGGATAGGAAGGTTACACGGTAGTCTGGTAATGACTATTCCTAGGAGTGCCGCGTTTCGACCGAAATGGTTCGAAAAGTGTTCTATTGGAAAACGTCAACTGCGTTAACCTTAACCGCTTTCGGTTGAAACGGTTGATCCCAATAGAACACGACCTTAGGCTATCGTCCACACTACAACGCCGAAAACGATCACCGAAAACGGAGCCAATCGAAAACGCTCTCCAGAGTGGAGCGATTGAAAATGATGCTTTTTGAAAACGCTGTTTTCTAGTGTGGACGGAGAAAACGATGCTATCTGAAAACGGTGACGTCATCAAAATAGACACGACCGGGCGCCAGACCACTCGACCGTGAGTATCCAAACTGGCGCCAATTTCCCAGACCGATATCTTGTAATGCGCATGCGTCGAGTTCATTTGAGCGTGCGCACTGAGGTGTAAAAGCGTTTTGAAAACGGATACAGCGTTGTAGTGTGGAAGGGCGAAAACGATACGAAAACGATAAGTGTGGACGCAAATCTTTTTGAAAACGGAGCAAAACAGCTCCGTTTTCGTTTGAAAACGGATTAGTGTGGACGGGGCCTTAGGATCGCGTTTGTCATACTTACACAATCCCAGACGCCCTTGTGGCGAAAGTTGGTACGCAGTCTCCGCGAAGTTTCCATGTTGGTGCACGCCGATTGTTCTTTACAAGACATTAATCTCGCTTTAAAGAACTGAAGGAAGGAGCAGAGAAACTGAAATTGGTTAAAGAAGCTGTTACTAATGAAACTGATAAATTGGAGAATGACATCTCTAAGCAGCAGACTGGTCTTGTGCATTGTTTGCTTAGTGATAGCCTTTCGTATTTGCAGGTGGTTTTTGCAACTCAATAGGCTCAAATTAAGAGGCTGCAACCCAAAGAGAACCCTGTTGATATACCAGAATGCATGTGTAGAGATATACTGGAACATAGATGGTTACCCCCCTTTCTTATTTCGTTTATCCTGCACGTTTCTTGCATCTGTGGAAGACAAATGTACTTTCGATGTAACGTTTAATTGCTTTAATACCACGGAGTCGTTACGCGACGTTGCTATTAACTGTATCCATTTTGGAATTCTCTTGAATGCTTCTTTGATAAGTAATGGTAATAGGACTGAGTGGAGTCCAATTCGGTCTGTAATCATACGAGTGATAACAAAATCGTACGACCGCGCAGCGGGAGTCCGATTTGTTTATCACGAGTATGATTACAGACAGAATTGGACGACACGAAGTCTTATTACCAATTAATCATAAAAATTTACAATTTCCGAGAAAAGAAGAATAGCGAAGTTATGAAATAAGGGAAAATCTGAAATCGACAACAGTCAAATGGATTTGCTGGTTGCCAAGTGACGAGCGAAGTCTTATGTAAAAAACGCAAGTCTTATGTCAGTAAAAACGCAACCATGCATGAAAAGCGCTCAACTGCGCAGAACTTTGCGGAATGTGGTTAAAATTCCGAATCGCTTGCCAGGCAGTTTCACTGAGTTTTTCCAGCAAGATTCAAGGTTTTTAAGCTGAGTCAATAGACAGCTCACTCAGCTCAAGTTGTAAACATCAGAGCCAGAGTCAATTATGATTCTTCGTTTCCTTGGCTTTTTGGGACGGGGATTTTCTTAAGTTGCTGGTGTTTTTTAAACACACAGAACTGTTTATTGAAAATTTAAAATGGCGCCGAGAGATTTTTGTAGCCATGCTGTATTTGGACGACGGCATACCGGTGAATTCTGCCACATTCGCTGATGAAGAAACTTGGTTTGAACTGATTGGAACTGCTGGTCGAACATTCTCCTACAGCTGGTGGATTTGCTGAAGCTGCAGGCACCGAACTGTGCAAAAGGAATGTCGAAGAAATCGCAGATATCGAGCTGGAGCCCTTTAGTGTTAAACGAAGCCATCGAAGGACGTATTCACAACAGCATTGCTCTTAGACTGCTGCTCCATAGCATTGATTCTCTCTGCGTTCAGCATTCTCCTTCTCATATTACTAGAAACGACAAGACTTCACTAGCCCCTCCGCGACTTCAGAACATTTGGGTGTTGCTCGCCATTACAGTTGTTGTAAACGTCGGTCATGCTGACATCTAACCTGCTGGTTTTGTACGCAGACAGGACATTGTGGTATTTTCTATCCTATCTCGTCCACTTTGTCTGGGGAACACTGATCTGCACTGGCTACGTCGTGGCAGGACGCAGAATGTGGAGGAATCTACAGTCCTCGCGCGAAGTTGTAAAATCTTCAGGAGAACGAAGAACTGAAGAACATCACAACACTAGTATTCCTCGCGCCATGTATAACCGCAGCGATGTTAATTCTGAACGTCTGTTTGGCTGCTAGCGAATACGGTATCTTCAAACATCTAGAAATGGACTGCGAGCACATTTTGGAGCAGGTATGCAACCATGTTTCTGCTAACGTGCTGCCAGCTTGCCATTGTGGTTTTGATCTTTGGAGTTGTCCATTCGAACAAAGTCTGGAAAAGGTTCCGTAGATAATTCTTCAAACATACAGCTTGGGACGTTCCAGGAGGAAACCACCGATTGAAGAGAAAGTGCGAAGACGAAGCGCCGAGTGGTGAGACGCACAATACAGATTTAAGAAATAGAAAACATGTACCGTGTTTCTATCGAGTTATACAAACACGAGTGGAAGTTTGGGAGAACGAGAAATGCTGTGGAACACGAGCCGCAGGCGAGTGTTTCCACAGCTTTTTCGAGTTCTCCCAAACTTTCACGAGTGTCTGTTTAACTCGATGGAAACACGAAGTACATGTTTTCTATTTCTTTTAGAAAACACTACGACGAGAAAAAGGAAAACAACTTGTTAACTTTGCATGGATATCAAAATGTAAATTCTCTTTGCTCGCGCCATCACTACGTCAACAGCGCGCGCTAGTTCTGTGTCTCCATCGAGCTATACAAACACGATTTTTAACCAATCAGCGCGCTTGCTTTCTTATGGACTGTTTTCTAAAAGGAAATATAAAAGCAAAAATTGATTGTGTAGATAGTCTTAGCTGTAAGAGTGAGTCTGTGTCACCATAACATACAAAGTCTTAAAAATAAAAAAAACTATTGCTTGGATACAAATTGAGAACCTGTGGCGCACCTCCACCGGGAGTTAGAATAACTGATAACAAAACAATTTATTATTCATGTAAATAGTTATAAGATATTCACTTCACAGAGTAAGCACCGTTGCATGATTGAAGGTATCAAGCAGATCTGCGAAGACAAAATGGTGCTAGAGTTTTCTCCGAAGTATATATCCTTTCGGAATCTATTCTGTCCATTCAACGATGGACTGAATAGATGTACAAGTGATGAAGTGAACGAGGACAAGTGTTTAAAGGAAGTGCAAGGATCTGTGCAGGAGTGTCATAAAGATGAATGTCACTGTGGTCCGACGAAAGGTCGCCGCAAAGTACGGGCATATTCAAATCACGTGCCATCTTTTACTTTACGTTGCCAGGTCACAAGTCAGAGCCTGCCATGGGGCTACGGCAAGTCTGGACAAGTAGCTGCGTGCAATAGGACGTTTTAAATTTTTGGCGTGGTTGCTTTCATTTTTTAAGAAAATAACCGCGTTTTGTCCTGCATTCTGTTTCAGTGGTGTGACTCGAACCCGTTCATCTGAAGAGACTAGTTATTTACGTATGCATCTTGTGGAACACTTGGCCGCCTTAGCCAGTAAAAGAAGTTATTCAGAGCATACTTGTCGCCGAGAGTCTTGGAGAACTTGTCAAGGTCAGAATTTGTCATTTCAGTTGTCCACAAAAGAAACAGGAAGTTGTTAGGTAACCTTGCTGTTTCCTTTAAGCGTGCATTTTCTAATTTACCTTGTTTTCCAATCAGTGTGGAATCGGAGGTTGAGAGGGAGGCGGTGGTTGCAGTGCGGGTAGGTAGGGGCAGGGTTGAGCGAAGATGAGCCATTTCTTGCTTTACAAAGGGGTGCCGCATTAGAAGTAGCTCGCTCCAAGTTCAAATTATTTAGATTCACCTTTGCATTTTTCTTTTGTTAGCGATGACATGACAGCGCTATTTTATTGGCGATGACTTTCTGTCTGTGTTTCTCCTGAGCGTCTCTGTACAAGGAACTTCGTAATTCTCTCAGGCATCGCGTAACTTGGTCTTCATGTATCCTGCCAGTCGTCCTTCGTGGTGCGCTTTCTAAAAATAAACACGGTGAACATATTGCAAGTGAGCAAAGGCGCACTAATGTATAGCCTCTACAACTAATTGCTAACGTTTGCTTCTTTTTTTGTTTGGAGTGATGATTTTATCACTTAATGTCACTAGTCCAATTTGAGATCTGCCCTTGAACAGAAATTTTCAAGTTGATCTTTTTGCAACAGTTTTTAGTTTTTGCCAACTATGTGGACATCAGAACCGGCACAGAAAGTTATACAAGAGCAACAGTATAAACAGATAATTGGTTCAGTATTGAAATTAATGTCCGCCATCTTATAGAGAAGACAGCCAAAGCAACATTTTCCTCACAGACGTTCTCTCGCCTGAACCTAAAAACGGATTAGTTCTCTTTCTTTGTTTCTTTTCTCCATAACAAATCCCAAGCAATGAAATGCAAAGTTGTTTCCAATAAAAAGGAAAATTAGTAGTAGTAGTCAGTTGCTTCAGTTACTAGTAGAACCCAAGCCTGCCACTTTGCCTTACCTAATAAGGTTATCAATGTCGCCAAACTTGCGCAGTTCCCTGTTGACATCTGATATTTTCTTGTCAATGTTTTGGATTTCTTCTTGAGTACTCTTTAGCGGTATGTTGTCCTCTAGTTCACGAGCGCGTATCTATTAAGATCAGCACCCAAGTTCCCTTTCTCTTTGTAATACATTTTCTTTCTCTTTGGGAGAATTTAGCCGCTTCTAAATAACCGTAACAGTTTTACATTTGTATAAACTTCTGAGCGCCTATTTCTTTTCACGTTTTAAGGTGGTATTTTATATGAAGAGGCGACCTGCTTCGTAACGTAAATCAGTTGGACAACATATCAAAAATAGAGAAATGCCTGTCTGTTAAACTGCATGTACCTTCAAAAATCTTAAGTAGCTATTCGTATTCGTATTCGTATTCGTATTCATAACTCGACTTGGCTGATCATCAAAAAGTGGAGAGGAAAGAGGGAGGGGGCATTGAAGCTTAATAGGGTGAGTCCGTATCCAAATCAGTCGTCTACCTCAATCGTAACATCCTTGTACCATTCTACTTCATTTACAGGGTTCTCTGCTTGAGTTAACACCTCTTAATTAAGCTAATAGACCACAAGTTTCTATGGTTTATAGGCTGATAAACCACGCGGGATGTTGATAGAACACGAGAAGAATTTGTAAATCACGAGCCGAGGCCGAGTGATTTACGAATTCTTCGAGTGTTCTACCAACATCCCAAGTGGTTTATCAGCCTATAA